>PVJH01013611.1:0-59812 GCA_004026705.1 Nesogale talazaci | reverse complement strand
TGTGTTTTGGACATGTTATTGGGAGAGACTAGTCCCTGGGGAAGGACATTATGCTTGGGAACATAGAGGAACAGCATAAACAAGGAAGACTGTGACAATATGATGTACTGACACGTGGCTGCAACAATGGAGTCTAATATGACAGCAATTGTGAGGATGACACAGGACTGTTTTATTCTGTTTTACATAGTATGTGAGACAGGGTTCTTAATACACAACCAGGACACTTATGATTTCATATACATATATATACGTGCACACACACACACACACAGAGCTCCAGCATGAAAAAAATAGAACAACGAATTGGTCCACACAGCAGTACAAAGGACTCAGTTCAATTCACTTCCGTGGAACAGTTAATATACTGGAAGTCCTTCAACTCACAAGGGCTATTGGGTTCCAAGGTCAAGGAAGCAGACAGCTGAGTCTTCCCTTGAGCAAGGCAAGCAGTCTGCCCACAAGCAGCAAACAGCGGGGTAGGTCGCCAACAGCCAGCAGCTCAGGAGCTTAGTGAAGCAGCCTGGATGGGAGAGCGAGCTCAAGCAATGCAAGACCACAGAATCTACCAACCTTAAGCTCAAGCAATATGCCGGCAGCATAGCAAAGCAGGTCTCAAAGGAACCTCAAGCTCTAGCAACACGATCCATGGGTTGAGTGTCCCACAAATAGGGTAACTCACAAGTTGAGGCAGAAAGCTAGCTAAAGCAGCCTCATGCTGGTCAAATCACCAGAGAGCAAGAGAGCGAGAGGCGGGCCTTGTTGAGTCATGTATCTCTTTGCCCTCCAGTCAAAGTGCGACTTGACAGGATGTAGCATCATTAATAGCTGGAGACTTGAACACACCATTAGGATGGGCATAACCACTAAAAAGAACCTTGATAAGAATATCTAAAGAAAATCTTAACAATAAGCACTTAACCTCGTTGATATATACAGAGCACTGTAGCCAGTGGCTGCAGGGTACACATTCTACCCCAAGACATGGATTCTACATGGTAAACTATATCCTGGACCACAAAGCAAGCCTCCATAAATACCAAAATATAATCCCACAATAGAAAGCATATTCTTGCACCATAATATTATAAAACAAGAAATCAGTAACAAAATGAGCTAAAAAAAATTAAATGCTTAGACAGTCAGCATCCTTGCTTCTAAGGATCTTTCTGTCTTCTAAGGATCACTTCTTCCAAGACATTTTTGTTCATTCTTCTGGCAATCTATGTTCCATTCTTTTCAGCAACACCATAATTCAAATGCAACAGTCTTCCTTATTCATTGTCCAGCTTTCTCATGCAAAAGAAGTGATTGACCTTAGCATGCAAAGCAACATCTTGATTTTGATAACACTTTAAAGAGATTGTTTGTGGGACATTGGTGTAGTGCAATACGACATTGGATTTAGTGATGACTGCTTCCTGTGGTACTGAATGTGGGTCCAAGTAAAATGAAAACCCTGACAACTATAATCATATCTCCATTTATCCATATGTTTCTTATTAATGGTCTGTTCATATGGGTTTTTGTTTTTATTATGTTGGAGGTAAAGACCATTCTGAAAACTGTAGTCTTTGAACTTCATCAGAAAGTGTTTCAAATCCACTTCAGTTTGTATCACCTACATCTCACAAGTTGAAGCCTCCCTCCAATCCTGATGTCATATTCTTCTTCATATTGTCCAGCTTCTCAGATTATTTGCTCAATATACACATTGAAAAAGTATGATGAGGGCTGAGCCGGTGGCGTAAGTGGTTTAGTGCGGGACTGCGGCCCACGGGCTTGGCAGTTCAAATCCAGCGGCGGCTCTCAGGAGCAGCGCTGGGTAGCACCCATGACCACCAGAGGCAGTGATGTCCAAAAAACAACAACAACAACAACAAAAAGGAAAAAGTATGATGAAAGCCTTCAACCCTGATGCACACCTTTCCTGATTTTAAATCATCCTCTATCCTTTTTTTCTGTTTTAATCACTGCCTCTTGGTCTATGTACAGATTCTATGAGCACTATTAAGTTTGATGGAATTCGCACTCTTTACAACATTATCTATCATGTGCTGTGGTCCACACAGCTGAATGCCTTTGGATCTGGAATGAGTACAGCTAGAAAACTCTAAGGGGCACCTGTACTCCATCATCTGGTGTTGCCATGCATTGAATGAACTAGAAGACATCTACTTATACCACCAGCAGCAGCAGTACTAAGTGGCTTTGGACCTTCTGAGAGTACTGGGTTCCCTTATGCACCTGGTGTTCAAACATGATATTTCTTTGCCTATAACACTTTTCTGTACCCTTTTCTTTTTGCCCATCATTCAAATTCTAATTTTCCTTTGTCCTGGATGGCACAGAGATCAGATTTGATTCCCAGCCAGTGCACTGAACACCCATCCATCCATGAGACTTGTGGAAGAAAGGCCTGGTGATCTGTTTTCAAAATTCAGTCCATAGTCCGGTCCACAATCCATCATGAGGATGGGAGAGGACTGGCAGTGCTTCATTTTGTGGAGCACGGGGTTGCTGTGAGGTGGGGCTCACTCAAAGGCAGTATGATGTGAAAGCCAAGATGCAAGCCCTTTTTTCTTGAGCTTGATGGAGCTGGAGCACCTGGGCCTTTGTACCTGCAGTCTGGGGGTTTGGGGATTATTTTCCAGTCTTGTGAAGTGGTCCATTTTCAGACCTGAGTCTGAAACTATGTAGCCCACTCCTTGGTTGGATTTAAGTACTGCAGAGGCCGTCTTGGGGTGTGTGTGTGTGTGTGTGTGTGTGTGAGAGAGAGAGAGAGAGAGATCTTCAGCACTAGCTTTATTGTCAGGGAGCCAGTTTACCAGGAGGCCATTATAGTGCTGGTGGTAGCTATGCATAAAGACTGCCATGCCCTCCATGCATCCTCCCATAGCTGAACACAGAAAGCTTATTTTAATATCGTATGTGCCCTCCTTTCCCTTCCTTGTTGAAATGCAGCTATTTCCCCCAAAAAAAGTGGCTTGGGAGATTTTCTGCTTCAAATGTACAAATGTTTTTCCTGTAGTAGTTCTGTTCTGGGAGCTCTTAGGGGACTCAGCCTTTCAGAAAGCAAACCTGCACTTGGGTCTTGGGGAAAGCAGAAGCCAGTCAAGCAGGTATCTCCCAGCCAGTTCTTCCAAAAGCTGTCCCCCCCAGCTTGGCTCCCCACTTCAGGAGATCAGAAGAGGGCCCTGCCAGGAGGGAGTGGGTATCCAGAACTTGACAGCAAGTGCCTTGAAGGACCCACATCATCTGGTAGACCTGGTGGCATCGGTGGGAACATCAGTTTGTGAGAGAGTGTCTTGGAAAAAGCCCACACATGAAGGAAGGAAAAGTGTTGGCTGCAGGCCGGGCCTCTGTGTGCGGCTGGCATGGGCTACTCCAGTGGGAAGCAGGCTTTGCTCCTGACTGGGGGCGGCTGGGTACTCTGTTTGCTTTTATTTCTCAGGGGTTTGATCTACCTTCAGTTTGGAAGAGAACCAGGGCTACCAGGATATCAGGGAATCACACCATGGGAGAAAGCCAGAGGACCATCTGCACCAGTAGCACCCAATCATGCTGGGTGCCTGCTCTGAGTCCCATGCTTCAGGGGGCACGAGGCAGTTTTAGGAATGAGTAGACCCCACACACTCCCTCTTATAGAGATTCACAGGGGCACCCACCCTGCTTCCATATGTGTCATGTCCCACAAGGGGCATGTCCCAAAAGGACATGGTGTGTGTGTGTGTGTTTCTGTCTGGTCACTTGGAGAAGGCTCCCTGGGGGCTGTGGAGGGTAGCATTGCATGATCAGTAGAATCTCTTCAAGCTCAGTAACCGGTTCTTGTTGTCTGGTGCCCTCAAGTCAAGTCAATCCCACTCGCCTTCTTGCTTGCCCGCTTCACTGGAGCAGGTGGCCGACCTTTCTCTGGAAAAGCTGCAGTGTGGGTCAGGCTGTCGGCCTTTTTGATTTTCCGCTGAGCGCTTGACCACTGCACCTTCAGAGCCCTTTTCAATAACTTACGAAAGGTCAGAGACATCCTCTGAGAATAACACTGGACATTACTTGAAGACAATTTCCAGTCCGTTATGGAATGAGGTGTGAGTATAGGTGCACAGTTATGAACACCCCCATGAATGTTATGTTTGTTGTGAATGAAAGCTTGAAATGGACACATATGTGAGTAGATAAATAGGGAAACCACTGCTGTTGGATTGACTCTGGCTTGTGGTAACTTTGGTTGCATGTCCAATCTTTAATACCCATGAATCTTCTTTGTCAAGGATACCTTTCTATAGGTATACCTTTCTATAGGAGGGTCGCTTCTACACATTCTTCACAGATCAAGCTGTACTCCAGCCCAGAGTGTTAATGCCCGTTGGCATTGGCATTGTGTGTTTGCTTGTTCAGCTTCATTGTGAGCCTCCCCTCCACCTCCAGGGCAAAGACTACACATCTCCTCTTTGTCTTCAAGAAGCAAAGCTGTGTGGCGAGTGCTTTGATGGCCCTATTCAAACTCTGTTAATCACAATTATTTTTTTTGCCGCCATTGGTTCTGAACCTCTCTGTAGGCTGGGGACTCCACGGTGAAGCACTTGGCTACTGATGGAATAGTCAGTGGCTCAGAACCACCTGCAGATCTAGTGATCTACTCTTAGAATTAGACCCATTGCTGTTGGTTGAATTGGTTGTGACTCACAGTGACCCTGCAAGACAAGGAGAAACGGTCACCGTCGGGGTTCTGGCAAGACTTCACCTCACGTACATTGAGCATGTTGTCAGCAGAGACCCGTCCCTGGAGGAGGGCATCATACTTGGTAGAGTAGAGGGACAGCACAAAGAGGAAAGCCCTCGACAAGATGGGTGAACACCGTGGCTGTGGCGATGGGCTCTACCATAAGTACTGCAGTGTCCTCCTGAGTCAGACCGACTGGACAGCACCTAACAACAATACCATTCTCCCTTGGAGGTGCCGCTAAATCCCAATTGCTGACCTCTGGGTTAGTAGCTGAATACTTAACCACTGTGCCACCAAGGCCCCTCCTGTAAAAATGTGGGTTTGGATTTAAGAGTCTCTGGTTAGAGGGAGTGGAGGGAAGAATGGGAACAGGAGGGCTGGGAACCGAGAGACTTGGAAGGGGTTGGAATTGATTTGCTGAGTGAGGCATAACAGGGAATTCAGAGCTGATTCTTCCATGCATCATCTCATTCAATTGCCACAGTGTTTGCAGCACCCCCTTGCATCTAGAAGGGAGAGAATCACAGCGATGTCCTAGCAAAGGTCCTTATCAAGTGCTTCGAACACTGTCCTGCACATGGTAGGTGTGGACTGGGGTTGCATTGATTCTGCATTAGGTATTTCCAGAAATGAGTTACCAGGTCTCCAGATGACTTTGTCCCTTTCCCACCCTTCCCCCTTCTTCTCCTTCCTTCCTTCCTACCCTCCCTCCTTGTCTTTCTCTCCCTCTTCATTCTTGCTCTCCTTCTTCCCCAACTTCTCCCAAATCCTCGATGGTAAGCCAAATGCCCTTTGTGAAATGACGATGGCAGTATCACCAACCTTAGTCGAGTCGGTGTGAAGTTGAATTTGTTTCTTATGCAATCATCATTAAGTCGCTCAAACGATGTGAGCTATAGAACGGGAAAGCTAAGTCATTAGATGAGACTTAAAACCATCTGACTTGGAGGAGCTGACACCAAGGGCTCCAGTAGAAAGAAAATGCTTTGGAAAATGATGATGGCAACAAATGTATAAATGTGCTCGACACAAGGGATGGATATATGGATTGTGATAAGAGCTCTCTGAGCCCCCAATAAAATTAAAAAAAAATTATCTGACTTCACTTAAGTTCTGCATACTGAGTACTTTAAAGACCCAAGGTACAATATGTTAGATCACAGTTGGCGGGGGATAGGGTGGGGGGTGGCTCATAGAGGATGGAGCCCTGGTGATGCAGTGGTAGCCCACAGGTCAGCATTTTGAACCCTCCAGCTGTTTTAAGAGAATAACATGTGGCAGGTAGCTTCAGTCGTGATGACAGCCTTGCAGACGCTACAAGACAGCGCCCTCTTGTTTGAAAGGCTTGTTGAGCGGGACTGGGTTTGGGTTAGCAAAGATGTACATTCACCTGAAGTAAGTGATGCCATCTCCTTGCACACGAGTATGGGCTCTGTCTCACACCGATTCTTCTTTTTAAATTGAACTTGGACCTCATTAGCCTACCTTCAGAAAGAACAGCCATGAAACCAGCGCTCTCCTGCAAGGCAATATTCTGTTAAAGTGTTCTGGATTTCAGAAGGTGGGGGTGAGGCTGAAAAGCAGTTCGTGGAAAAGACATATCTCTGGGAGTGTGAAGGATGGAGGTGATTGATGATGGTGGTGGTGGTGGTGTTGATTGATGTGATGATCACGATGGCAGTCATTAGCCAGCCTCCTGTTGTGTGGCCAACTTCACGTGGTGTGCTTCCCATGTATTATCTCGTTTAATTCGCACAATGGTCACAGCATCTCCTCACAGCTAAAAGCGAGATAATAATAGTACCTCTCTTCTAGGCATGTTGGGGGACTAACAAGGTAATTTATCAAGTGCTTAGAACACAACCCTGCACATGCCCAATACCTGCTAGCTCAAATCCAAATGCCTTCTGCCCCCATGCTGCTGAAGAGGAAATGGAAGTTACATGGATTGAGTGACTTGCCCAAGGTCAAATAGTAGTGAAGGTTAAATTTGGGTTCAGAACCACCTTTAGACCTTATGGTGCATGTATCCCCAAACCATAAACCTAATTCGATAAAGGAAGCTATCTGAAGGAGATGGGAGGACGATGAAACTGACAGGTGGCATAAATGTAAGACAGAAGCTGCACACTTGATAGTTTGCCATTGCCATCAATTATTTAAATGACTGAATAGATTATTTAAATCATCTCAGATGAGTAAATTATTCAAAGAGCCTTTTAGTCAGAAGTATTTCTAGAAATTCCTAAAGACAGATGAAAACCATTCTTGCTTTCTGACAGGGTCATCAACCCATTTGCATTGTAAAAGAGTGGAAGGTCTTGAAGGACAGATGGATAGATGGATGGGCAGAAAGATGGATAAAGGGATAGATGATGGATGGGGGTGGTGGATGGATGGAAGGGGGACTAACATTCAAGGGTGCCTTGCAAAGTTCCTGGAAAATGTCATTAACTTCTAATTCCATCTATGTCTGAACTTTTTGAAGTCCTCTCATACTGTGCTTTAAGATGAGAATGAGATTTTCATGAGGTATGCCGGAGGGATTTTATTTCCACAGTGGCCCATGAAGTGCTTGCCAAAGGGGCTTCTATAAGGCAGGACCCAGTCATTTCCACCAGAAAAACTAGCACCTGCCCTGATACTGTATTTCAATCGAGCTCCATTTGAAGAAAGACTGTAATGCTCCTAGAGGAGGGGGGAAAGTGAGGGGAGTAAAGGAATTGACATTAGTCACCCTCTAAATGGACTGTGGTTCTTTATTCCACACCTTAATGTAAATGCATATCTATACTCAAATATATATAATCCTACATCATGTATATGTATATACATTCTCCTATTTACCCATCGGACAGCCCTGTGGCGAAGGTGGATTTTGCTGACTTTATCTTTGAGTAGTGCGTGCTTGGAGAGAGCGCAGTGGCGTTCTTGTAAATAGCTGAGAAAACATTTAAATTTAGGTCTTAATGAGCCTCCAAATATGGTGCTCATTTTGCCACTGTGCACTGTTTCTAGAAGACAGAGTGGAGCTTTCCATGAAAAACTTGCAAGTTCTCCTGGACAGCAGTTGCCTAAGAAGTTGAGTGGAGGAGATGCGAGGTATCTTTTGCTGCAGGATGAAATGAGGGCCAACTGGGGACGTCTGTTGTGATGGAACTGGTTGTCCATTTGTTTATCCAGCACACACCCAGCCAGTCATCCGGCCATCCAGATATCAAACTATCTGCCCATCCATTCGTCCTTCCTTTCACACATACATTTGTGCATATTTATCTTTCCTTCTCTCCCTTCACCCGTCTGACCAAATCTCTTTCCTCCATCCCTTCAACTCATCCCCCTCACTCTCTGGCTTCCCATCAACTCACACATGTACTAAAGTGCTTACCAGAAGCTTCATAGGAGAAGAATGAGGCTGCCTTCTCACATGAAAGTTTACAACCTTGGAAACCCTAAGGAGCAGCCCCACTCTGTTTTTGAGGGTCGCTGTGAGTCAGAGCCGACTGGATGGCTGAGGGATTGGTTTGGGGTCACTAAGGGTTTGTGGACTCCCTGTGGCAGATCCAGGACCAACAAGGGTGAAGAAGGAGCTCCCCATGTAGAAGAAGACAGAGAGACGTGAACTGCCTATGTCCATTACAATGCTGGGAGATGAACACTGAGAGTAGAGAAAGACGCAGAGAGCGGGGATCCACTGGCCAGAAAAGATCTTCTGGAAAAAAAAATGGACCCTTGGCCTGAGTCATCAAGGATGAACCATTATCCAAAGGATGCAGGCCACCCTACCCATTGTCACGATGGAGCTGCAGTCATCTAAGTCAACACTTGCTTGTCTGCCATTTGCCCTTCCCCAAGACAGAGGTAGTTAGATTTCTTCACCTCCGTGTCCACTGCTCACTTGCTGACGTCCTTGGTGTACTGTCTGCACACGCTTCTCCTTTCTGCACAGTACTGCCTTGTCAGGTGGTTCCTGCTGGGGACTGATGGCAGACATGGGCGTGGCATTTGTTTGGAAGGAAAGAGAGAGAGGACAGTGACTTTCTCTACCCCAACAATCTGCTTCTGCTGTATGCAGCCGGGCCAGGAGGCCTTCTGGAGTAGCCGCATGCCTTCTTCATCTCTGCTTCTGATAATAGAAGCTGCCCTACCTCACTACCCTGCTTGTCTTGGGATCGGAGCTGTTCCCTGGCAGGAGCAGAGATAGAAAGGGGTTCCCTGGCCCCAGTGTTTCTCTAGGCTGCCAAAGACTCTGTGTGCTTTTTAGAGTCTGAAAACAAGAGATGCCTGACTACCTTAGCTGGTTTTCCATATTTTAACAAAGAATCATCATAAGGCTGATGGTGACTGTGTGATGGTTATGACCCTGTAGTACATTGTCGGGGAGTCGATATTGATGCCTGGCTTCCCCGTGTGTGTCAGAATAACCGGAGGGTTTACAATGCCTGATCTCTTTCTTTCGGTCCTTGATCACCAGGCCTTTCTTCAGATGTACCTCTGTGTGGACTTGAACTTCCAACCTGCAAACCCACTCTTTTCTTCTCTCAGGGACTCCTGGCTATGGCCTGCGTGCATTTTATCCGTGACTTTGTTTCTTTGTAACAGATGTTCAAGATGGGTATTGTCACTCCCTTCTGCTCCAGTTTACTGATGGGAAACTGAGGCTTCAAGGGCCGTGGTGGCTTTCTAGCTCAGGCCTATCAGATTCCAAAGTGTGCTTTGTCTCTCTTGCACCATATGGTGGAGATGAGGCTTCTTTGCATATCCGGAGTGAAGGTTGTCATTGTTTAATTATGAAAACCCGTGTGGGGAGCCCCACTGTTGCTGCTTGGTGAACCTGTGCCCTGTATTCACAAGGGGGACTATTACAGGTACAAGACCCCCCACCAACCTCCATCACTCTTCCTGTGCCCCTCCCAGAACACCCTACTGAGTCGTATGCAAATCTGCCACAGAACCAGGCTCTGGCTTCTTTGTCGGAAACCCATCAGTATTCTGCTGCAGACCTAAAGCTACCAACTCTGCTCCCCGCACACAAAGGGCACGCCGTTCCTCGGTACTCCACCATATGGTGTGCTATCTGGAGCCACCGTCTTTGGGAAACTTTGCTTCAGCACTCACCACCATCCTCTCCGTAGCGTTCTCAGAAATGCATCGTCCTTCGATTCAGTTGGCAGGCGGCAGGCACGGCCGTGGGGTCTGTGCCAACCCTCTCGGACAGGGGAGAACTCTGAGACTGGCCCTCCTGAGAGGAGTGGAAAGCCCTGACGCTCTGCCATGGTTTTGAATCACCGCCTTTGCAGATCACAGCCCTGCCCATCCCCGCGATGCCGCCGGGCCTCCTATTTGAATGATAGCTCCGCAGATTACCAAGACCCAATGGATTGGCCAGACACCCTAGGAAATGCACCCAGCCCCCCCCCCCCCAAAAGGCAAGAGCTGACATGGAGGGAAGAGAGAGGTTCCTGAAGCATCCTTGAAGGCCTCTCTTATGGTGAGCTCATTGAAACAACCAATCAGAGGGAGAAGACTTCTGCCTCTTTCCATTGATTCCCGCTCCGTGGCCTCTGGGTGGGCCCGCCGCTTGGAGCTGGTGCTGTAGTTTGTTTTCTCATCTACACGCACAGTGCGTTTGAGGAAAACAGGAGAGGCTGGCCTGAGATACGAAAGGAGGGCAGGGATCAGATTTGGAGCCAACACCTGGCAGCCATCCCTGATATCAGGAGAGAGAGGGCCCTCGCCTCCTTCTACCAGACGGAGACACCGAGATGCAGAGGGGACGAGGGACATATTCAGGTTCCATGGATCTCGATCCATGGAGAGCATGCAAATTGGGACAGCAAGAATTGAGGTGCTGCTGGCCGCCCACATAGCAGCCCAGGGTTTTGCTTTCTGACATTGCCATCTCGTTGAAACGACTCAGAGTGAGGGGGGCAGTCACTGTCAAGCAGTGGTGGCCCAAGTTAGAAAGAAGGATGTGTGCAGTCCTGAATCCTCCCACCCCCAATAGAAAGGACAATGGACATGGGTGGGTGGACCCTGCAACCAGTGTCGGATCAGCACAGGGACAGTGGGAGCAGCCACAACTCCAATTCCCTGCATCACAGAGCATGGAGTTGGTTATCCCAGGCAGTGGGAGGACAGAGTGGCCACAATTCCTTTAGGGCTCTGGGACTTCTGAACAGCTACCGTTCCTGGCATGTATCTCAAGTATTGAAATGGAGCTAATGATAATACCTGCCCCCACAAGATTGCCACGAGGACAGAAAAGCCTCCATCTACTCCCGCTTAATAGTTCCTGTTTTTCGACAGGACTTAGATCTGTTATTTCTTTTGTTCTTGTGGCTGGCTCCTGTCCAGCCGTCCTGAGCGCTGGTGACCCCGTGGGTACTTTGAAACCCAAGCCGCCAGGTTCCCTGTGACCGGTTGCCTATTTGTTGTTGTTGTTGTTAGGTACCTCGGAGTTGGTTCCAGCCCATAGTGACCCAATGCCATGCCCAACAGAACAAAACACCGCCCCGTCCTGCACCACCCTCACAACTGTTCCTGTGCTTCAGCCCATCGTTGCAGTGTCCGTCCGTCCATCTCCTTGAGGGCCTTCCTCTTTCTCACTGCCCCTTGCCTTTACGAAACATGATGTCCTTCTCCAGGGACTGCTCTCTCCTGACAACATGTGCAAAGTGAGTAAGGCCAAGTTTCGCCAGCCTTGCCTCAAAGGAGTCCTCTGACCATACTTCGTCTGAGACAGATGAGTTTGTTCATGGTGCTTTCCATGTTCTTCTCTACCAGCACAATTCCAATACATCTCTTCTTCTTCTTCCTCTTCTTCCTCACTCATCCTGATTCAATGTCTATCTGTCAGGTGCCCACGAGACCATTGGAACATCCTGGAGCAGGCCAGGCACACCCTTATCCTCAAAGTTACATCCCTGCTTTTCAGGAGAGCCCACACAGTCCTCACTGACTGATTGCCAGACCTTTCTTCCGCAGCCACCTGAGTCTGGAAGCTCCCCTCAAACCTGTTCAGCATCAGGGCAGCACGCCGGACCACCCAGGCAGTCAGGTGGTGGTGCTTAGGCCAGAGTCAAACCTGGGTCTCCGTTGGAAGATGAGAATTTCTGCTACTACGTCTCTGAATTCATGCAGGAGCCCCAAAGCGATGGGTCCTGTTACCACCCCCAACTCGTGGGTGTGAAAATGAAGGGCAGCAGAGAATCAGGACCAGGACTTGAGCACCATTTGACTGATTCCAGGGCTACTTCTCTTGAACACTAAGTTCTAACACTTAATCAATCAGGCCGGTGCAATTGCCCAGTGTTGTGGGCGGCAGAGGATTCCAGAGGGGAAGCTTGGCTTTTGCTTTTTGCATGTAATTCCTTCGGTCAGGAAAACCTAACCCCTATGAGAGCTCTGCTGTGCCTTAGGCCCTGTGCCACACGTAGCACATATTAGCTTCGCAACTCTGCTGACCACCAGACAAGAACATCTGTTTCTCATACAAATAAGAACATCAAGGGCCAGGGAAGTGACCTCATTGGAACATGGTCCCCCTCACCATGCCCTCGCTTGTGGGGATGATAAATGATGCAGGCAAAGCACCAGTCAACAACCAGGTACATACTGGAAGGAGTCCGACAGGTGGGAGCAGACATGCAAAGAGGAGTCATAGTGGTGCAGTGGTTAAGTGCTCAGCTGCCAGTTGCTGACAGACTGATGGTTGAACCCACGGGCTGGTCAGCCGCTGCTGGGGAGAAAGATGTGACATGTGCCTCTGTCAAGATGACAGCGATGGAAACCCCGTGGGGCAGTTCCCCTTTGTCCTGTGGGTTGTGGAGAGTTGGAATGGACTTGATAGCAGTGGATTTCAGTCTATTTGTTTAATATGCAAAGTGCAGTATGCAGACAAGGTTGTTTTCAATGACAAGCTGTTGTAGTGGGTCACTTGTAGGTAGCCTCTCTCTTCATAGTTTCCTACCTCCCACCAAGTCACTGTGACTTTGTGCAAGAAAGATGCTTAAGGACTACCAAGGGGGCAGGACGGACCATGGGTGATGCCATCGAAGGCCATAGCAGCCTTGTTTGGGTGGGACCATTGTCGTGAGTGGCATGAGCAATGATTAGAGAGCACTCATGGACATTTTTGAATGTTCGGTTTATTCACTGTGAGCATTCATTGCAAACACCACACATCAAACAATTGGAAGTCTTAGGGGTTAAGCAGAAGTAAAGTATAATGCAGCAAGCAAGTATAATCGGATAATCATAAAGGTCAATTCAGCAAGCATTTTAAAGTTAAAAGTTCCAGTCCATATTGGCCAATGCCTTCATTGGTGTACTCACTCTGGGCCCCAGGTAGAGAGAGTAGGCGTTGATGTCACCTGGATCCTAACTCTCTGACTGGACCAACTCTGGTCCAGGTTTTGTACACCGTGGTAAGCAAAGTGTGGAAATTCCCATGACGTTCAGTTGTCTTGGTTATTTCTTATCCGTCTGATACATTTGGTGGTCATATGTTGAGTGTTCTTCTGGCAGGAACACGTAATCTCTTGACTTGTACAGAGAGGTTGTTTATGTACATTTGGTGGCCATACGTTGAATCATCTTCTGCAGAAAAAGTGTAATCTCTTGTAACAAAAGGTCAGCGTCTTGCAAGGCAATTTTCACAAAATGGAGTTTCTTGTGCTCTCATCAGACCATGCAAATCAGATATGCAGAACCAAAATAAGAGACTTGGTAACTTTTGTTGTCCCACTAGAAGAGAGGGCAGTGGAGTGCGTTCCTATGCCCAGGAAGCTCAGACTTAAAAGACAGAGAGAGAGCTAGAGATGGATGGGTGGGTGGATGGATGGATAACTGTAATACTGGAGATGGGTGCAAGATAGTGAAAAGTTGTAGCAACAGAATCAAGAGATCTGTAGAGGACATTTTGATGGGTTTCCTGGCCCATGAACTAGAAGAGCTGAACATCTTTGGGCAGGATGCTTGAGTGCCGGGCCCATGGAATGCCTCTGGGTACTTATCGGCAGAGTTTTGTAACACTTGCTTGTGCCAGGTGTAGACCCGTGCACCTGCTCAAGATGCTGTCCTGATTGAAGGATGTGTCCTCAACCCTTCCTGATCCTGAATGGCAACCCAGCACATCTCTAATAAACCTCATCATCGCGAGTATGCTCTGTGAGTTCTATGTGGCCATTGCATTGAAGTCTGGAGCCCAGCAGAGGAGCAGGGCCTGTGGGGGTACAGAGGTTGGAGAGAAGAGCTTTGTCTGACCTTCACTTCCTCAGAACCAGCTTTAAGCCATGGATGTTGATAATGACTCTCCTTCCCCCAGTGAAGCTGAGTGAGGAGGTCTACCACTCTGCCTTGCTGTGTCTATACTAATGGTCATCCTGCAGCCTGCTGGTGTTGAGTCTGGGTCAGAAAGCAGCTTCTTTATCATCTCTATGTTTGTTCCAAGTAAGGGTCCTCGGTGGAACGACAGCTAAGCACAGCACTGCAAACCGAGGCCTGGCTGCGCCGCCCCACCCCGCGATTCCTTGGGAAGAAGACCTGGTGAGCGATCCAGTGAAGGTCACAGCCTGGAAGGATGATAGTTCTGCTCACCCCTCAGGGTTGCTCCAAGCCAATACAGAATCCCTGGCACGTAAGGGCAGCAACAAGCAATGGGACCAAGTGGCTCGAACTCTCTGAGGGTGGCTCTGCAAAGTTGGCCTTCTCTCCCCTTCACATGTCTGTGACACTCTGCCTGAAGGTTGAATGAAATGTGATCAGCAGCCAGCAGCTTGTCACCCTGGAAATGGCAGATGACTATTCACATGATGCCACACAGCTTCCTGGTATGGGGGCTTCTTCTCAGAGCATCCGCTCTTGTATCTCCAAAATCCCCTTTCTCTGTCTCTCTGTCTCTCTGTCTCTCTCTCTCTCTCTCTCTCTCTCTCTCTCTGTCTCTCTCATTGCCTGGATGCAGTGCCTTCGCCAGCTGAGCACGAGCACTTGTTGTCAGAAGGTCACACTTCTTGGCATCGGAAAGCTTGGGTTACATTTATAGCCAGGAAATTAATGGTATGCATGAATTGTGCCGAACCCCGAACCAGCAAATGGAACTAAAAATAATTGCCAGGCCTTCGGATTTATTGATAGCGCTGAAATAACGCCGGGCTGCTTTTAGCAGCGCCTTCATGGAGCAGCACAGAATTATATTAATAGGCAATATCACTGCTATCTAAAATAGAGAGCAGTGAGCGAGCGCAGCTCGGTCTCCAAGGAACATAATAAATGCATCCCCCATGGGTTGTGTGGGTACACAAAGTCCCAGACCCTGGACTTTAGATGCAGTCAGTAGAACCCTTTCTGGCCTGGGCCACAGTGACAGTCAGCCTTCAGGAGTTAACCATAATCCCAGGAGGACAACACGTGGAGGGTGGGCAGGAGGGGAAAGTGATCAAGTGCCCACTGCAGGCCAGGCCTGGTGCTGGGAGTTTGTATGCAGGCGTTAAGACACCCTCACCACCAACAAACCAGCCAGCGCACAGAGCAGTTACCATCATGTGGCTCCTGCCTGGTGTCAAACTGTGCTCCAGACGGCATCAGGTCAGAGTTGAACCGTGTCCAGAGTCAGACTGTACTCAATGGCTGGTTGGTTCCTGTCACCTGGAAGCGGGCTGTCAGATCTTTCTTTGGAGGCCTCTGTGTTTCAGTTGGCTTGGGCCACCAGCCTTTCATTAGAAGGCAACTGTGTTCACTGCAGCCCTTGCAAGAACCATGTAGGCCTATCTACCGGCGGCTAAGCTTTGACTGTGTAGGGACACACCAGGAGCCGCAGGGGTGTGGGGAATTATGTGGTGGGTGGCTAACCACAGGACTGCAGCTCAAATTCTCCAGCCCATCCGGGCGAGAACAATGAGGCTTCTGCTTCTGCAGTAGAGTGGCAGTCTTGGAAACCCACAGGGACAGTTCTCCCTGGTCCTCTAGGGTCACTGTGAGTCCTCTAGGGACACGGAGGGCCGTGCATTGATCACATTGAACGTGACTGACTCCCCTTCTAGTCTCTCAGGAGCATTTGGCCCACAGTTCTTCTGAGGCAGATCTCTTTGTGCTTTTTGGCAGTCCACGGCACTTAAAAGATTCCTCTCTAGCACCAGCTCTCAAATGCATCTATTCTTCGCCAGCCTTCCTTATTCGATGCCCAGAGTTATGGATGGAGTGGGGAGGGGGAGAGGCTGGTTGATGGGAAAAGCAAGAGGCTTTAAGTGTCCTCGGGAAAGAAGCACTGTCTAGAATTGAGGGAGCAGATCCCAGGTAAGAAGATCATGTGGGAGGGAGCCGGGGACTGGTGGTGAAGTGCCATTGGAGAACAGACCTGAGACTCGCTGCGTGAAAGTCCTGCAGGTCGTCCACCCTTAAAAACCACTGGCCACAAGCTGTCTGAGTGACACTCGGACTGGCGTATGAGCAACTACAGTGGCCTGGGGTGGTCTTTGGAGAGAAGGGCAGAAAACGGACTTCTCCTTTCATAGAAAGAACCAGATCCACCTCAGGAGGAGGTCAGTATTGTCCCTTCCCAAGTGTGGGGTACGAGTCCTGGTGGTGGAGTGGTTATATATTCGACTGCGAACTGTAAAGTCAGAAGTTCAAAACCACCTGCCACTTCACAGGGCAAAGATGGGAATTTCTACAACTCTAAGACTTACAGAAACTCACGGGGACAGTTCTATCCTGCTCTCTAAGGTACCTGTCATCAGCAATGACTCGATGGCAGGGAGTTTTGAGAGGGGGAGGGGTTGGGTTCATCATGAAGGAGCCAGGCTTTATGACAATTTGAACCCAGGTGTCGCCAGTTCAACCTGACATCCAAGGGTTCCTATACCATTGTTCCCCAGTTAGTCCTTCTTCTCCTTCCTACTCTGTGGATATGGGGTAATCCACCCAATTGGGGCAACTTTCTGGGATAAATGCATCCTGCAGACTCAGCTTTCATGCTTCTTCTCCTCTAGAAGGTTCTTCTTGCCACTGCCCCAGTGCTCCATCCCATCCGTTCATGATCCCTTTTTCCTTGCACCGAACTTGCTCCCCAAACTGTCCTGGGGTCATTCGACTTCCTTATTCTATTTAATAGACAATGCCAAGTGGACTTTATTTCATCTTGTCTACTGGTAGGTAGACCCCGTCCAGACAGAGACTTAGAGCAGAGGGTGGCAAACTTTTCAAGCAAACGGGATTTCTTTCTGGGTTAGCCATTGGGCTGCTAACCACAAGGTCAGCAGTTTGAAACCACCACCAGCTCTACAGGAGAAAGACGAGGCATTCTACTGAAGGCGATGAATTGTCACAGTGGCCGCAGCGATGGGCTCAGGCAGAGGGGACAGTGGTGAGGATGACTCGGGCTGGGCAGTGTTTCCTACTGTCGTTCACAGCGTCACTATGCACTACAGCCAACTCCATGGCACACAACAGCAACAAAGAGTGAACAGTTGTAGAAACAAGGGCAGCACCACCTACTCTCCAGGTCACCATGAGTTAGAACGGGATGGTGACCCAGGCGACAGAACAGAAGGTTTTCTACCCCATCATTTTCATGGTAGCAGGTCACCACATCTTGCTCCCGCCAAGCCACTGGCTGGGTTTGAACCCCCAGTCTATTCAGTAGTAGTCATGCTCTTAACCATTGAACCACTGGGGTTGCTGATGTCGCAGGCGAGAGGATGGCAGGTTTAGGCTTTGTGAACTACGCCATCGCCACGGCAGGTATTCAACTCGGTTATTTTGCAGGGAATCCAACCAGAGGTGAACACATAGGGCAGTGTCCCAAGGAAACTTGTTCACAGACACTGGGGTTCTGATTTCAAAGCATCTTCACATCTCCCCCCCTGACCCGCCCCTGTGGTATGCTTTCCCCCACCATGTGAAAGTTTGTGGGGGAAACAAACTTAGTTCATTTGTTTGTGTTGGGTGGCCTGCAGCCAGTCCCCACTCATAGTGACTATTGTAAACAGGATCTCACCTGGTTTCTAAGCTCATGGACTGCACAGACAAGATCATCCCTTGGGTTATATCATACAGACCGCCCTCCCCCACCCCACCCCACTACCCCCCTTAGAGTTGATCTCGCATGCCGTTTCTCCAGGACTGGATGAGTTTATGACATATGGTAGTCGCTCAGCAAACAGACTGAAATGGAGGAAAGGGCCCATAAACCTGTGGGAAGCACTCATTAGTCATCGGTGGCCGTCGTGTACTTGTGTCAGTTTCGTGATTGGGAATGGAGGGGTGGAGTCTAGTCTGCCAATCTGGAGATAGCCAATGAGATCTCTGTGTGGGCAGGGTTTTCTCTGAGAATTCTGGGAAATCTCCCGATTTTTTCCTCCGTGTAAGTGGAGAGACCATCAACTTAGCCACTTGGAGAGGCTCTACTGACAAGACACAAAACTCAGTCCCTTGGCTTGCTTGACTGACAAGACAAGATGGCAGCATGCTGATAGACCCTGAGTCCTGGACTTGAGGAAAAGCCTGTGGGTTTACCCTGATAGAACCAGACCTCTGGGGCCGGAGAAACCATGTGGAGACTCCTGCCAGTGCTGAGATGCTTGGGAGGCCTTCGGGAGACCCCTGCCAGCTCTGAGATGCTTCTACCACTGCTGGATACACATGACTCTGCATCCACTGGCCTGTGATTGTCCTGGCATCATTGCATGTGCTTTGTGAGTCTGAAGAGGACTTATGGATTGGTATCTGGCATATGGGCTAATATTGTAGTTATGGTCTTGGAAAGGACTGGGTTGGGATGCTTTCTCAAGGCTCAATTCCTCTTGTACCTAAACCTCTCCTTTATATACATATACATGTTTATGAACTCCTTTCTCTAGTCTACTTGGACTAACACACCATCTCTGAGCCCCAACTGGGCTGCGCTTCCTCCTGTCATATGCAGGGTCTGCATGCGTCTGAATCGACTTGCTGGCAGCTAACCCAGCAACGACCAGGCCTCTGTTCTCAGACTTGAACTCTGGGTCTCCTAACTCGGAGACCAGGGCCCTTGCAGACTGCTGTGCTTGCCTGTGCCGCTCAGCAGGGAGAGCAGAGCTGCGGAGCTCTGCTAAGTTACCAGGCTTCCCATTCCATTCTCGCCACTCCACGGGACTTGGGAGCGGTTGATTCATGTCCAAGATTGGGGATAATTGGTTTAAAGGAAATGGAATTGACTGCAGAGGGTTATTTAGGCGCCGTTTGCTCAAATAGCCAGTCTCATCTGACCCAATCCTGAGAGGACCCTCTTTTCGCCACCCACCCTCCCACCACCTCCCAGTAATCATGCCGCTGACAGTGGGCAGAAGCTGTGGCTAAGCTTATTACTGTTTCCTCACCATTAAATCTTCTGTTGGCTTTAGCATTTCAAAGGATTCTCTCCCCGGAATAATTTAGGTCTCAGACAAACCTGGAAGCCAAAAGAGAAGAGAAAGCAGAGTCGTCTGGGGCTGGAGCTGAGCAAAGGAAGGGGACTGTCCAAAGACCACCTTTTCTCTGGGGAGGAGTGTGTTCCTGATCGCAGAGTCTTTCAGTCTCAGCTGGCCTCCTGGTCCCTAAGCACCAGCATTGTTTTGCCCGGTCACATCATGTGCGGGGCCCCAGGCACCCGTCCCCAGCTCACCTTTCCACCTGGGAGGTGGAAGTCATTTTAAAGATACCTTATGCCCCAGGTATGGAAAATCACATGCCCAGCAGAGATCTGAAGCCAAGTTCCCAGCCCATCGACTCTCATAACCCAGTAACTTCTCACAGGCGAGGGAATGAAATGCGTTCAATGATCAATACCCCCAGGCCCCATAACCTTATTTTAAAACCCTGCCTGCCCTGGCAGTGGGCTTTGCTCACAGTGTTCAGGGCTGCGGTCCAAATGGCACTGGCTATTTTACATAATGCTGAATGACGAAATCCTGCTTAGTGCCTGGGCAGTGCGGCCTTCCAGTCAGGCACGGCGGGCGGAAGCTACATACCCTTCTCATCTTGCCATAGAAGCTCAGCCACAGAGGCTCCACCATTCAAGGTTGACACTTTAAAACCATCTCCGTCGTCACCACGGAGTGAGAGGCAGCGGAGTGTGCTCATCTCACCACTCTTTCCCACCTGGGAAGAGGGACTCGAGGAACCCGGTGGCAGGGTGCCCTATGAGTTGGACTGCTCGTTGCAAGGCTGGCAGTTCAAACCCACCTGTGGCTCCAAGGGAGATAGTTGAGGCTGTCTGTTCCTGTAGAGATTTACATCCTCAGAAACTCTCAGGAGCAGTTCGATCCTGTCATGGGGCCACCATGAGTCAGAATCCACTAGAGGAGAGTTGGCGGGGGGAGGGGGGCGGGGGGAGGTGTGGGTAAGTGACCAAGCGCTTGGTTGCCATCAGGGACAACACTGCCACAGTTGTTTTGATCCACACTCCAGTCTTGGAGACCCAATAGACAGTCCAGATCTCCTCTTCTCTAGACAGTCCCTGGGAGTAGGGAATGAACTCGATCCCATGCACTTTGAGTTCAAGGAATTTTACAATTGAATCGATGACCCTGGCCAACCAAAGTCCTTCTCAAGCTTTCAGCCCAGCATCACTGCATGTCTCTTGACCACATTCTAGCTCTTTTTGGCACCTTTGCAGAGGGAATGAAAGCTGCCCAATAGCATTCCAGTAACTATGGAGTCCCCTGCCTCCTAACCCCCAACGGCATTTCATTTATCCTAGAATTGGGACCTACGGAGTCCCCTGCCTCCTAACCCCCAACGGCATTTCATTTATCCTAGAATTGGGACCTACAGAGTCCCCTGCCTCCTAACCCCCAACGGCATTTCATTTATCCTAGAATTGGGACCTACACTGATCTCAGAAATGTGCCCAGAAAATGAAGAAGAAGGAAAAGTACATGCATAGGTCCTAACCACTTGCACTGCCTTTCTAAGTTGTGAGGCAGTAGAAAGTAGTCGTGGTTACCACAATCTTTGTTCTCATGGAGATAGTTGGGCCAATTTCCCATGCAGGAAGCACTGTTTACCCCTGCTTCTGCACACCAGTTTCTGTGACTGCCCCATTTCCCTTCACATCTCCTCTGGGACTGCTTTGCAAACCAACAGGCCTTGTAGTTTTCACCTCTAATGTTGCCCTTTTAGAAGTTCAGCCCACTTCATGTTAGGGGCTCTGTCATAAAGAGGTGGCCTTATCAGCTGTATCAGGTCATTGTGGCCGTCAGCAGCTCAAGTCCCTTTGAAGGCCCCTTACATAATCAATGGAGATGACCAAAGAGATGAAGAAGAAGTCTAATTAGCTGTTAGAGTATTAATTACATTGTTCTTGGTTGAAATCCACAAATGCCCTAATTGCCACACAGTTCACCTCTCGTTTAGATTCCCACCCCCAACGCAGTATATTCAGTGAAATGCCTTTTGAATGCCCGTGTTAGTGGTGGAATTCAGGTTCAAGACTGGGAGGGAGGACTCAGAGCCCCTTCACTGTGAAAGGTATTTTTTATGGTGGAATCCAAGGACCTTATCAGAATCAATTCATGGGAAAGTGATGGGCAAGTGAAGGTGCCCTACTTGAATGAGTGCCACAGTGGCAACTTGTGGCAGTCACGTACTCCTGTGTCAATTTCATGATTGGGACTCTAGGACTGGAGTCTAGCCTGTCAATCTGGAGATAGCCAGTGAGGCCTCTATGTGGGCATGGTTTTTTCCTGAGAATTCTGGTATTTCCCAATTAGAGAAGAGAAACTTGACTCAGTCTCTGAAAGACGAACTACTGACAAGATGAGATGGCAGCATGCTGATCAGTCCTGATTCCTGGAGACTGGAGTTGCTGGAGGAGAAGTCACATGGCCTTGTCCTGATGGAACCAGACTTCTGAGGCTGGAGAAGCCACAGAGACCCCTGCCAGAGCTGGGATGCGTCTACTGCCAGTGGATACTGCTGATGAACCCTGAGTCCTGGAAATGAGGAACCACAGGGAGACCCCTGTCAGCACCAGGATGCTTCTACCCTAGCTGGATACACAAGATTCTGCACCCACTGGCCTGTGATTGTCCTGGTGTCATTGCACACACTTTGTTAGTTGGAAGGAGACTCTATAGACTGGTATCGGACATATGGGCTAATATCAGACTTATGACCTTGAACTGGACTGGGTTGGGGTGCTTTCTCAATGTTCCTTTCCTCTTGTACATAAATCTTTCCCTTATATCCATATGCGTGTCTATGAATTTGTTACTCTAGTCTACCCAGACTCACACACAACTCCAGGTGTTTGTGCCCATGTTCTGATGAGGTTGTTGTTGTTGGGTACGACCAAGTCAGTCCCAACTCTAAGAGGACGTACATACAACAGAATGAAGCACCACCTAAGGCCTGTACCATCTTCACAATTGTTTTGTTTAAGCCCATTGTTGCAGCTACTGTTTCCGTTCATCTCATTGAGGGCCTTCTTCCTTCTCACTGGCTCTCCATTTTACCAAGCAGGATGCTCTTTCCCAGGAACTGGGCCCTCCTGATAAAATGTTCAAAGTATGTTAGACAAAGTCTCGCCTCTAAGGAGTGTTCTGACTACTACTTCCAAGACAGGTCTCTTTGTTCTTTTGACAGTGCAGCATACTCTCAGTATTCTTTGCCAACACCATAGTTCAAATGCTTTGACTTTTTTGATAGCCTCTTCATCGCTAAAGGAAAAAGGGCAGTGAGGCCTTAATGGTAGAACTTTTATCTTCCATGTAAGAGACTCATGTTTGGTTTCTAGCCAATGCACTTCAGGTGCAGCCACCACCTCTACATCGGTGGAAGTCCGTGTGTTTTGAGAGCCAGGACTCCCAGTAGCTGGGCAGTTCATGCCTAGTAATTCCCCTAAGGGGGTGACCTGCTTTCAATATAAGTGGATCCTGTGGGAAAGCTTGCTTACATTTTTGATAGGTCTGGATCTTGCATCTGGCTCATTCTTGAGCCAGCAGTCTGAGATCTTACTCGCCATTCTTAAAGTCCTGTGCCTCTGTGGTCAGTAGCCTGTCATGAGACATGCTGATCTTTGGTTTGCCATAGTAGCTGTATGAATCAGAAGGAGCCTGCAGCCAGACATTTGACCCATGGACTTGGAACTTGGCCGCCTCTACAACTGCGTGAGTTGTATATATACATATATATATACATATGTATATATGTATATGTATATATATAATCTGCTGGTTTTCCTTCTGTAGAGAAACTCAACCTAAGAGGGCAGAATAGGTTTCAGCTGAGCTTCCAGACTAATGCAGAGAGCAAGAAAGGCCTGGAGCTCTAACTTTGGAAAATCAGTGCAAACACTATGGATCTTACCAGTCCAATCATTAGCCAACCTTGAGGATGGCCCAGGACTGCACAGAGTTTTGTTTTATGGTGTGCAGGGTGACTATGTGGCTGCTGGTAATAATTCCTCTGTAGACAAAGTGGTATGGAGAACACACTGAAGTAAAAAGCGTGGCGATCTGTTTCTGAAAATGGACCTATGAAAACCCTGAGGACTCAAAGCACTCTCATCTCCATGAACCGAGAGCCAACTGGTTGGCAACTAACCTAAACAAAGGGATGGAAGAGATGTATTGGGGGGCCAAGACACAAATGTTCCAGCACCCAAGGGATAGCCCTTTTCCCTGTAAACTGCTGATCGCCTTCTTTCTAATTGGTCCACATAATCATTTCTCCACACAGGAACCCACTCAGGTTTGCCTTCATATATCCCAAAGCAAATATGATGGCCCTCTCAGAAGTACTGATTAGGAGCGATGTTCCCAGGCTCTGACATCGGATAGTCTGCGCTCAGATTCCAAGTCCTCTTCTTAGTCATGTGAGCCCAAACAAGTCACCTCACCTCTCAGTTTCTTCGCTTCCCCATCTGCACAATGGAGCAAATGGCGCCTTCTTCCTTATCCTGTTGTCAGAGTAAAATGAGCAAATGCATGTTGGGTGATCACCATTCCTTGGTAAGTGCCAGTTATTAGACTCATTAATTATTCACTAATTATTATCCCAGCCCATCGAGGACTGACTGATGCAGAAGTTACACAGTGGGCTCCCAGGAGCCTATTCAAAGCATGAATTACTTGTTATGAGTGCCTTTGTTGTTTCTGCTGATTTTTCAAGTCTGTAATGTTGTAACGCTCCAAGCTGGACTCGGAGAAGAAGAAGAAGAAAGCACCATTAACTGGTTAGCTAATTACAGGGAGCACATCACTTCTAAGGGTGCACAAAGAATTAAAAGGAAGCCAAAGAAATGTACAGCCTTTCTATGGATCCCCTGGGAGCTGAAAGATGATCAGAGAACCGGTCAAGGAAAATGGTAGCCTGTGGTTCCAAAGACCTTTCTCTTGAAAGTTGAAGTTAAACAAGATGGAGCTCGCCTGCTCGTGGATGAGTGACTGGTGAATAGATGCAAAAGTGGGAGTGGATTGTGGGCTGGAAACACACTTCCGTGAACTATCAGGTCAGTGCTGGGTTCAAAGACTGCTGACTCTGTTAGCCACAAAGCTATTAGATTAGCCTGAGAGCAGTTATTATCGGAGGGGGGAACATCAACTGCTCCAATGTGAACTGTGTAACAATTAGGCAATTCTGAAATTTCAACTGAGAGGAATTTAATTAAGGCTCTAATAGCTGATTAAACTCATTTAGATCTGCTGGCAATTGCCACTGGTTACATAAGGAACCCAAGAAGAATGATTTCCGTCTTTTTCATGTGCTGTATTTAACACTGCTGGTAGTTGCAAGCATGACGTCTTTCAACTCCTGGCCCTTTAACTACCTAGAATGGAATGTGGGAAAGACTGGTTCCCAGCCATCATCCTGAAACTGCTGGCTTGATCCCACTCGTGGCTTAGAAACCTACATTCTTCATCAGCCAAGAACCAAGGAGAAGTTCTCATCCATGCTCGTTTCATGACTTCACCACTTTCTGTTGTCGCATGTAAATAGTGCATCCAAAGGAAGTAAACATTCTGCCTACGTATAAGTATCTGGCTGTATTAGCAAAACAAATGAAGCCCACAGAAATATGTCTTTATTCAGAGGACGGGTTGCGGAGATTGGCAAATTCCACATCAGGTGTTCAGCTGGAGACTGGAGTATCTGCAGGGAGACTGACGACAGGTCAGATGGCAGGTGGCTGGCTGCAGAAGCAAATGAATCTTCGGTTGGCAAGTAAGAGGGTCGGCTGTTGACAACTCCCACGCTGGCTCAAGTCCAAAGACCTGGGGGCGGGGGGGGGGTCAAACAATGCACAGAATCCAACAGCCAGAAAGCACATTGTGTTGGAATGTTCATTTGTCTTGAGGGCTGGTCACACCCTGCTTTCTATTTGGTTGGTGGCTCACAGCGGCTCTCACCATGGGGATGACGTCATCCTCCCTGCCAAACCCCTGAAAAGGAAGGCTCAGCCAAGTTGACACACAACGTCAACCATCACCACATCTGATGAGCAGGTCTTAGTTTCACCTACTGGCCTCATCCCCTTCAGAGGTCAGCATAGTTTTGGCCCTCACCTGCTTTCCAGAAGTTTCTAGGTAGAAGCTTGTAGCCTATATCATACATTGGAGAACGAGGAGCCCATGTGATTGTTCTTGGGGTTTCAACAGATTCTACCTTTGTGGGTGAACTTTAGCTTAAGAACTGGCTATACAGGGCTCCTCGGGTAGTGCACAGGCTATGGGTTTGGTCAGTAACCGAAAGGTGGGAGCTTTAGCTACACCTGGAGGTCCCTTCCCAGAAGGGCTGGCTGACCTAACTCCAAAAGATCACAGCCATTGAAAACAAGGTAAAGGGCAGTTCTGCTGGGAAGCCCACTGAACAGCAGCTGCTTTTATCTTGTTTGATTATTTTAGCAAAAAGCACTGACTTCAATGTCCTTCTTCTCCACAGAGGACGCTTGTCAAGGTAACCCCATACCTCAACAAGGGCGTGGGCATCATTGTGGTACTTTCTAAATCAGTCTGACTCTCAGCCAAATCTAGGTTTCCAGCAATGGTCCAAGACACAGAATGACTCAGTGTGTGTGTGTGTGTGTGTGTGTGTGTGTGTACATGTTAGATTTACATGCAGAGGTGGACAGAGGATGCTGACCGATGGTGCTCAATATGGATGTGAAATGTTGCTGAAATTTCCTTCCTGGCCCTTCTGTCCTGTCCTCTGGAAGATTTTCTGTTTGCGGGTAGAGAGAAATTGGCCTCCCATTTGCTTTGTGCTCTTTTCTCCATAAATTCATCTTGCTGAAGAGTTCATCGCTCAGACTCCCTCCAGCCCGGGAGCCAGTAAATCAGTGCTTATTATCCAGGGTGCAATAAATGGGCGCCTGTGTTTCTTGCACACCAAGTGTTGGTTTTAAGGCCAGGCGCTCCCGTGGGCTGGGAAATCACCGGGCCCACAGGCCAGGCCTCCTCCAGCTGGAGCCCGGGCAGCATGAACTCAACCTCACTGTCAGTTTTAATAAATGCCTTTGCTGAGTTTTAATTTCCCGGTCCCCACTGTCTCGTCTTGCAGGAGAGGAACTGAGCAACAGGCTACATACGTCCTTCTTTTCTTTCGCTTTGAGTGCTGAGCAGTACTGACTGCTGTATGCTGCAGTCAGAATGGGTGGGGTTCATTGGAAGCTTATTGAACTGGCCTGCAGTAAGCTTTGTCCTCCATTCTCTGTGAGGGGCAGGGCTGTAGATTACACAGACTTGGACATCAGGGACACTGGGGCCTCACTGGAGAGAGAGGTGTATGTGGGGAAAGGGATGGGAAGGGAAGGAAAGGGAAGGTAAGAAACAGGAAGAGTAAAGAAGAGAAGAGAGAAGAGAGGAGAGGAAGAGTTAGATTCCAAGTCTGATTTATTCTCATGTGTCAAGTGGCTGGAGTTGAGGGCTGCCTCATTACCCTGGTCCTCTGAACAGGCAACCAGGCTCTTTTCTCCAAAAAAAATGTATCTGTACTCACCCTTCAGCATCTATCAACCACCAGCCCTTTCTCTGCCCTCCATGGGAAAAAAGGGGTTAGAATACATCTGACCTCACCACTCCGCTGCAGATGAAGAAGCTTCATAATCCCCATGTCTGCCCCCACACATGGTAGTTGCCCCCAGAATGAAGTTAAATCCCCTTAGCACGACACTGCCTTGTGCTTATGGCCCAGAGCCTCATGGGAAGCCATGTCTTACAGGAAGCGTCTTTGTATTCCCATCCCTTGTAATCACGTGTTGGCATTTTGCACCCTGTGCCAAGCGCTTGTCTTGAGTCACTACTTCTGCTCTGTAATCTCAGGAGACCTCCTGAAGGGAGGAGAGAGCCACTGTGTCCAGGTGGCTGCCTTGGTTTCTCCGGGCCTGCCACCATGCAGAGCCCTCCTGCTTGTTGAGTTCATCAACCAGCAAGGGAGAGAGATAAAGGGAAAGAGAACAGGCCAGAGGCTCTGGCAGTGCAAAGATGAATCCCAGCATGAGAAGCAGACTTTCCGGGGATGAGACCTGTGGGGGTGGGGGTGGGTGGGTGCAAAAATGGGTGGGAAGATCATCTCAGCAGGAGGTCTTGATTGGAAGGGGGCCTCTAGGAAGGAGAGTGATGTAGGCCAGGCTAGGAAACTTGAGTGTTCAGAGGGTGTTGGGGGTAAAGTGTCTGCATCATGCCTTGCACTTAGGTGGGCACACATGTGCCTGTATGCACAGTCCATGTGTATAAAGGTGTGAGAGTACTTGAGTGCCTTAAATAGGTGTGTTTGAGTGTGTGTGTGCAGTTCATGTATGTGTCTGTGTTCATTTGGGAATGTTTGTATATGTCTGAGCATGGGTAGGGATTGTTATTAATATGTGCTTGTTAAAGGCAGTTGTGTCTGTGTGTGTAAGCATGACTGTATATATGTGAAAGTGTGGGGTGTGTGTGTGTGGTGTTAATGCGTTCAGGATGGAGAAGAGCAGAGGGAGAGAGAGAACATGAATGGATTGAAATTGTTTAAAGCACAGGGTCCCAAACTTTTTTGACCTAGTGCCCTCTGTCAGTGCCCCTCTGGCGATTAAAAACATTTCTACTCTAGCTCATTATCCACGATAAAGTGTAGGTATCTGCTTTTGCCACCCCCTTTCAACTTGTCCCAGGGCCTCCCAGAGGCAGTCTCTCTCACCCACTTTGGGAAATAAGTTTGAAACTCTTGTGCAGGGCTGCCTGTCACAGGGAAGGGAGCCTGGGGTGGGTTCTAGGACCTGAGTGGTCAGAAGATTCGAGCCTAAGTCAATTGAGGACAAGAAGCCCCATGGCACAGTGGTTGCTAACCAAGAAGTCAGAGGTTCAAACCCACAGGAGAAAAGATCTGTGGACTTGCTCTTGTAATGATTATTGCCTCAAAGCATCCCCTTGGGGAATTCAATTCTGCCCCCAAAGGCTATAATGGTTCAGAACACACACCACCGCCAGGTCTTTGAGTCAGTGTTTTGGTGTTGTTTTTTTTCCAGGAGTGGCTTAGGGGCTCAGGAGACCAGTTATGAAATGATCTTCAGTGTCTTCTGTAAGCATTTCAGAAGTAGATCAATATGCTCAGCTCAGACCCCTTTGGAAGGCAAGCAGCACAATCTATTAACCTACTTTCTCCCCACCATGCACCACCTTCCTGGCAGCCCAGACTGCGAGAGGTGAATGTGAACTTGAGCCTGACAGTTTCTGGGGATGGAATTATCTCTGCTCAGAGGAAATATTGGCTGAGCATCTCGATAAGCAATCACTGCCCCTTCACAAAATGCTTTCTAGGAGCTAAAGAGCAATCAGCGTCCAGAAGGCACGCTCCTCACATTTTTACTAATAAGAATGGAAGGAGAGGGCGAGAGAGAAAAACATCACGGCAAAGTTAATTCCCTGCTTTAATATTTCTTTTTGCAAAATCACTTTTCTCCATCAGAGGTCAATTATGTTTTTCTCTTTAGCCTCAAAACTTCAATATGCTTGCCGAAGCACTCCATGGTTTATCACCCAAATTCAGTTTATTTTACAGGCAAAGATTTTTTTCCTCCCTTTCCCCCCTCTTTTCTCCTCCCCACAGCCTATTTGGGTTAACTTGGGGTGGCTTCAAGTACAAAAAAACCCCTCTGCCCACGCCTTTTTCTTGTGCACAGGCTCTTTTTGAAGATTAAAATGATAGTGCTAGGGATGGGGCCGAAGGGGTCTGGTGGCTCTGTGGGATAAACACTGGACTGCTTACCTCAAGGTCAGTGGTTTGAACCCATCAGCTGCTCCGGGGGAGAAAGCTGAGGCCACCTGCTCTTGTAAAGATGCACAGCCTCTTTACAAACCTGACGGGGGGTCGCTGTGGCATCATCTGAGTCAGTCTTGACTTCATGGCAGCGAGTTGGTCTGAGTCATGAGGAGTCCTGGTGGTGTCGTAGTTACTCATTGGGGTGCTCAGTGTGAGTCCAGCAGTTCAAAACCACCAGCCACTCCGAGGGATAAGGATGAGACTTTTTATTCCTGTAAAGACTTATAGCCTGAAAAACCCACAGAGGCAGTTCTACGCAGTCCTATAGTCACTGTGAGTTGCGAGTGACTTGAAGCCAGTGAGGTCATTTCATCCATTATAATCGCCTTGAGCTTTCGAGGGTGCCTGATCCATCCTAAGTATCCAGTAACTGTCAACTGTTATTGTAATATACACTCAAGCATTCCTATCAGGGATCTATCTCACTATTCTCTGTGTCTCCTAGATCTGTCCTTATTCTTAGATAGCTTCTCCTTCCACAGCCACCCCCTTCCTAACAGTCCCAGCAAAACTTCCAGAGAAAACTCCCAGCAACTCAGCATGGGTCCTATGCCCATTCCTGAACCAGTCACTATGGTCCAGGCAGCAGACTGTGAGACCCTGTGAAATAAAATCAACACACGGTAACTGCAAATAGACGCTGGCTAGGCAAAAGCAACAGCAGACCATTTACAGAACCCTGTGAGGAAATGTGGGAGAAAGGCTGATTTGGGGTTAAGATGACCGAGGGGGGAAACAAAGGGGGGAAACAAACGGTGCCCACTTCAAACTTAAGTTGGTAACAGAAAATGCCCCTAGGGCATTAAAACAGGAGAGAAGATCAACTCTCCTTTTAAAGCTTCTTGCATTGATTTAAAGGACAGCAAAAAGCAATAAACATTACACCGTGCTGTAATGTTTACATGTACAGACTAAGTCAGTCCTTCCAACCAGCCTGGGAGATAGTTATACCTTGGTCATCGTCCCTTCTTCAGATGAGGAAACCGAGGCAGGAAGCCACGAATCACCTTATCCCAGTGGCACAGCTGATACCCAGCACAGCTTACGGTGGTTTGTCTGAAGCCGGATGGGTGGCCTCCAAGAGAGTTAGTTCATGCTCTTCCTAACTCCGCTAGCCTGCCTCTCTAAGAATATGCTAGCTACCTTTCAAAATAAACTCTGTTTCATTTAGAACAACTTTAAAAGAACAAAAAAGAACCCAAGAGTGCGTTGTTGTTGCTGCTGCTGTTAGGTGCCTCTGAATTGCTTCTGACCCATTCACGACAGAACAAAACAGTGACTATCCCTGGGCTGTCCTCCCAATTGTTCTTATGTTGCAGCCCCATGTCAGTCCCTCTCCTTGAGGACCTTCCTGTTTTTCACTATCTCTTTACTTTACCGACCATGATGTCCTTCTCCAGGGACTGGTCTCTCTTGACCATCTAGCCAAAGTACTTGAGATGAAGTCTTGCCATCCTTGCCTCTAAGTCGAACTCTGACCATACTTCTCAAACAGATTTATTTGTCCTCTTAGTAGCTATGGTACTTTCAGTATTTTTCTTCAGCACCATAATTCACATGCATCAATTCTTCTTAAGTCTTCCTTAATCTATGATCCTTTTCACTGGCATATGAGGCAGTTGAAAATAGCGCGACTTGGGTCCAGCACACATTAGTCCTCAAGGTAACATCTTTGCTCTTCAACATTTTAAACAAGTCTTCCTCAGCAGATTTGCCCAAAGAAATGATTTTTTTGGTTTCTGCTTCCATGAGCATTGACTGTCAATCCAAGTAAGAGAATACCCTTAACAACTTCAACCCTTTCCCTCTTGATCATGACACTATCTGTCGGTCTACTCGTGAGGTGTTGGTCTTCTTTACTTTGAGTTGCAATCCATACCGAAGACTGCAACCCTTAATCTTCATCAGCAAGTGCCTTAAGTTCTCCTCATTTTCAGCAAGCAAGGGTGTGTTGTCTGCTTACTGCAGGTTGTGAATAAGCTGCCCTCAGAACCGGATGCTGCATTTTTCTTAATATAATCTCATTTTTCTGATGATTTTCTCAGCGTACAGACATAACCCTGACATACACCTTTCTTGATTCTGAGGCATGTGATTTTCCTTTGTTCTGTTCCCACAACTCGTGGTCTGTGGACAAGTTTTGTGAGTACCGTGAAGTGTTCTGAAATTTCCAGTCTCCTCAAGGCTATTCCATCATTTACTGTGATCCCCACAGTCGCATGCCTTTTCATAGTCCACGAAACACAGAAGCTGAGGAAAACATAGCATCACATGCAGCATCATACAGGAGAGCAGGCATAGCAAAGGACAGCCCTTCTTCACTCCACATGTCTGGAACTGAATCCCCCTTGTGGAAGAATATTGAAGCCTTTGGGAGCAAAGGGGGCAGCCTTGACACCAGGTCCAAGTTCAGAGAGTCAGAAAAGGAGGGACGCTCACAACGTAGCTTGGGTAGGTAACAAGATACATGATGGCACATGGAGAGACTTGCAGGGGATGAGCTGGCATAAAATGGGTGCAGGTTGTTGAATGTGAAACAGGCCTTCTGCTATGTAAACCCTCAACCAATTCTCCATAAGAAGTTGGGTAGATACTCACTGCCATGGAGTTGATTCCAGCTTACAGAGACCCAACAGGACAGCGGATCCTGTTCCTGTGAGCTTCTAAGAATAGCTGCCCCTGCCCATTTTAATTTTTTTTAAATCATTTATTGGGGGCTCACACAACTCATCACAATCCATCCATCCATCCATTGTATGTGAAGCACATCTGTACATTTGTTGCCTGCATCATGCTCAAAACATTTGCTTTCTACGTAAGCCCTTGGTATCAGCTCCTTATTTCCCCCCTCCCTCTCTCTTCCCTCACGAACCCTTGATAGTTTATACATTATTGTTAGTTTGTCATATCTTGCACTAGAATAAGTCTTAACAGGACTAAAAAGACGAGTCTTTTTCCTCCCAGAGAAGCTGGTAGTTTGGAAAGGCTGATCTGGTGGTTAGCAGCCCCCAGGGCTCCAATGAGAAGTTAAAAAGCCTGTATTTTTTACGCTGTTTCTAGATTTATAGAACAATGGTGCGGGCAGTGCAGTCAGGCCTCATCTAACTGGGCTATGGGTGGCTGCGCTTCCCAGATTCCCAGATAGGGAAGGTCTGGGGCCCCGCTGTGCTCGCAAGCCCTTTGTAGTCACATTTCCTCGCTTGCTCATGCTCACGCTCATTTCTGCTTCATCATGCTCGTGCGCCTCTCACAGACCACAGACTGGAGTCAGCAGAGTCTGAATCTGCACCAGCGAGCCAGCCCCTAGCGGCCCCTCAGGATGAAGAGGGGGCTTTCCCCTCCAGGTCACCCACAGGGGCAGCTCAACAGTTCTACCCTGTCCTGTAGAATTGCTACAAGTCAGGATTGACATGGCGGCGGTGACTTTGGATTTTGCAGAGGGATCCACAGTGCCCTTGTGTCTGACTGTGCTGTTCTGGGAGGCTTTGCCACAGGGGTCTAGAGCGGAGCCTTTGGCGGCGTCTCTGAGGTCTGTCACCCAGTGAGTTCTCTGTGTGTGGCTGTGGAGATTGGGAAGGCTGTTAGCGGTCCTTGGCTCCGCTCCGGGGTTACCCAGCCCTCCTACACCATCTGACGCATCAGCCCACCTCGTGAAGGGTTTGCCTTCTTTTCACACACCCTCTGCGTCAGCAAACACCATGTCCTGAGCACACCTCGCCAATGTTTCTACATTGCCATGAACTAAAGCCCACTGCCCTGACCTCCATTCAGACCCGTGGTGGCTTGATAACCCAGAGTGGAAAGATCTTTGAAGCCAGAGGTTCTCAACCTGTGGGTCTCAACCCCTTTGGGGGTCAAAAGACCCTTTCACCTAAGACCATAGGAGAACACATATTTCTTTTTTCTTTAATGCTTTTATTGGGGGCTTTTACAATTCTTAGGACAATCCCTACAACAATTGTATCGAGCTTATCTGTACATATGTTGACAGCATTCTTTTCTAGACACTTTATTTTGATCATCTTATTGGGAGCTCATACAGCTCTTATCACAATCTGTACATACATTCATTGTATGCAAAGCACATGTGTACATTTGTTGCCATCATCCTTCTCAGAGCATATTCTTTCTGCTTAAGCCCTTGGTATTAGCTCCTCCTTTTTTCCCCCAATGATTTTATTGGGGGCTTTTACAGCTCTTATAACATTCAATATATCTTTTGTATCAAGAATATTTGTACACATATTGCCCAGATACCACTCCTCTATTCATCTCCAGGTGGGTCTGCCCACATGCATATATGCTGATCTGGGGAGAAAGAAGCTATCTCAACCTTTGCACTGACATTGACATTTACATGTACTGTCGCAACATGTAGCAAGGTACTTTACTGTTTTTATAGTAAGACTGTTACCCATGCTGCACCATGCTTCAAGACAGCATTTCATTAATTTGTAATTAGAAATAAATATTTCACAGTATACAATTGTATATTGTTTTGTGATTAATCACTATGCTTTAATGATGTTTACTTTGTAACAATGAAAATATACCCCGCATATCAGATATTTACATGATGACTCATAACAGTAGTAAAATTATAGTTATGAAGTAGTGATGAAAATAATTTTATAGTGGGGGTCACCACAACATGAGGAACTGTATGAAAGGGTCGTGGCATTGGGAAGGTTGAGAACTGCTGCTTCAGGCTGTCAATCTTCACAGAAGCAGTGGCCTCATGGAGTGCGTGGCTGGTGGGTTTAACAGCCCAGTACTTTAACCTCTGTGCCACCAGTCCTCCAATGTCAACCACAGCCCAAACTGGATTCCAGTGGCCTCACTCGACCTGACGTCCCACCTCTGCTCCATCCTGGCTTCTCACCTACACGTGACCATGATGATTCCCCCGGCTCCACTTGGCTGCTCCTCATACCGTGTCCGTGATGACCTTGGCACTGAAAAGGGGAGCTGGGTGGACCTCTTGTCAACTGCCTCTCCAACAGGATGGGGCTGGGCTGCGTGGTGTTTTTGCCTCCTTGGAGTGAAGAGGTGCAGATCGAGGGGCTGAGTGTTTGGGCCGAGACCACCCTGGCACAGACCCTCTCTTCCATTCACATCCAGGTGCCTGTGACCAAAGTGACCCTTCCCTGTGGTGGTGGAACTGGATCGTGTCACCAAGGTGATGCTTATTAGATGTATTCACACTCATTTTCCCTCACTGCCCCTCCAAAGAAACCATTGTTTCTTCACATATTTAAAAACGCATCCAAGAGTTAAGTCTTAATTCTGCCCTTCTTAGAGGCCCTGTGCCTCAGTTTCCCCATCTATGAAACAGAGGTGATAGCAGGAAAGGTGGAAGTAGTCTTAGGATTCTCTGGATCAGCATGTGACATGCTTAGAAGGAAAAGCAAAGAAACACATTGATTGTCTCTCGGGCCTTGTCATTGTCGCCATGCCCTGTGAGAAGGACAGAGCTTTTCTCTGTGAAATGTAAAGGAATGAAGTTTTCAACAGGGAACCCAGGTGGCTGACTAAACACTGTGCTGCTGTCAGAAAGGTCAGCTGTTCTAACCCACCAGCTGATTCCCGGGAGAAAGATGAGGCGTCCTGCTCCTGTCAAGGTTTATTTACAGCCTCAGAAGCTCTATTGAGCAGTTCTGCCCTCCCCTGTTGGACAACTCTGAGTTGGCGTCGACTGGATGGCAGGGGTTGAGTGGGATGTCGGAAGCATCGCGGGTGACGAGCTGGCTCTGGTCTGATGTAGTAGCTGTGGTTATCAGGCGCGACTGGGTAGGTTGTGAAACCTGTGAACAACTGGTCCTCATGCTGGCTCACGCGCTCCAGCCGATTGTGGCAGCCACTGTGTCAATCAATTTCTTTGAGGGCCTTTCTCCTTGGGGCTGTTCTTCTACTTTACCAAGCCTGATGTCCTTCTCCAGGGCCTGGTCTCTCCTGGCCACATGTGCTTAGGTGCCACCAAGTAGAGGTCCGACTCGCGGTGAGCTCATGTGACGAAGTCCAAGTGTCCCACAGACCTTCACCTTTCTCCCCCAGAGCAGCTGGGGGAGTTTGAGCCACTAGCCTTGTGGTGAGCAGCCAAGCGCTTTGGCAGGGTGCCACCAGGACTCCTTGCCTCTCCCGGGAGGATTGAAAGCCCCTGAGTCAGAACTTGGTGGCTTGCGCTGCTCTTGATGGAGAGCTCATTTCCACGCAATAAATATTTGTGGAATGAATCCTGAACATATTTGTTTATTGATTGAACATGTCGACAAGCCTGAGCTTGTGCACAGCTGGTGTAAAGAGGAGACTAGGAATGCCTGTTCTCTCCCATGTAGAGCCTTGGCTTTCGGTTTTGGGGGCATCTGAAATGCGGTACTATGGGGCTCTTCAGAAGTGGAGGGAAGGGGCTCTTGGAATCTGGAGTCATGACTGTCCCAGCAGCTCAGCCTCTGAGCAAGTCCTTTCCCCCAGCACTTACCCCACCCTCCTTGGATGACCCCTGGCTGCACACTTGGACACATTGGGAAAAGAAGAGGGAACATGGAGAAGATTTGGAAAGCAACTGTACTGGGAGAGCTTGTAAAGCTTTGCAGAATCTTGGTCTGCCTTCACCCGATTCCCGTGGCATGGTGTATGTGGTGTGGTCCACGGCATCACTTACTAGGGATTCTGCCGCTTATGTGGTGTTTGTCTTGCTTTGTGGCACCTCAAGAGCTGAGGAATCCTGTCTGGAAGGACGGAAGGAAGGAAGGAAGGTTGGATGGGAGAGAGGAAGGGGCACGAGTCAATCCTGAGGTGTTCATCAGGTGCTGGTCTCTGACTTTTGGCACCTGTAGCACAAGGAGACAAAAGCGTGCCCTGGGTCTGCTCCATCCTTTGGGCGGTCCTCAGGGGGGCTGTCGTGATATGGAGGGTTTTCATTGGCTGGTTTCAGAATGGATCTCCGGGCCTTTTTCCTAATCTGAACTTCTTTCGTCTGGAAGCTTCACTGAAACTTTCAGTAACACTTGAGCCTCAACTCATCCATCATTGGAGACTTAAGATGAGGTGTAATGGCCAACATGTTAGGTGGGGTTGACTAGAGATACAAATCCAGTGACACTCTTAATGTGTAAGAAAGAGCTTTGTATCAAGAAGCAATTCCATATGTATCAAGCATGCATCCCAGCCCCGTCCAGATCAAATCTGTAAGTCTGATACTTGACCATAAGTCCCTCTTTAGACTCACATGCAATGATGCAGAATGCAGGAAGATCCCGGGTGCAGGGTCGCATGCAGTCAATGGCAGTGGCCGCATCACCTGCTTGCACAGGTTTCAGCGTGCCTTGTCAACAGGAAGGTGAAGGTAGAGAGAGAGGGCCTCTAAAGAGCCATTTATCTCTGTGGGATGTCCAAATGAAGTCACCAAGCTGCGACCTGATTGACAGACTCATCCTCATCCATATCTTCTTACATGTGCCATGTGGGTGCAAAAGGAAACCTCACTATTACAGCCCACAATGGAGTCAAAATCTTTGGAATGGAAAGCAAACATTCTACCAGTAGACCACCACTGTCCCCTATGGCGACGTCGTTTTTGTTAGGTATCCTGGAGTGCCTAACTTGCTTATACGACAGAATACAGCTTGACCAGAGGACTTTCTAAGTTATAATCTGCACAGAGGTTGATGCCCAGGTCTTCTTCCATGGAGAGGCTTTGAGGTTTGAACCTCCTCCATCTGGGTAGGCAGCCTCGGACTTAACCATCGCACCACCAGGAAGCCAGTTCCCATGGTGGCACTCACTCACCCACTCACCCCCTGCTGTCAAGTCAATGCAGAGTCATAGTGATGACGACACCCCGCAGGTTTCTGAAACTGTGGCTGTTCGTGGGAGTGGAAACCCAGTCTTTCTCCTGGGTGCCACGGGTGGCTTTGAACTGCTAACCCTGTGTGTCGCAGCCCAGTGTGTCACCATTTCCACAGATTAAGTAAAAGCACCAAATTCAGAGTGGCGAGCACTGTGGGCCAGGCGAGCAGCCCCACGGTGTCACTCAGGGTCGCGCTGTCCCCTCTCTGCACTCGGGGTCCCTGGAACAGAGTTAGGATAGTGATCTTAGCAGGAGGGATTTGTGGGGCTTCAACCAACAACGACACGGGCATGTTTCCTCATAACATAGAAGACACAAGGTGGCATTGTGATAAGTCTGGCATCGTCTACGATGGAGGAACGTGCCAAGCTTTATCACAGGAAGCAGGGATCGTGCCACAGACACGGGTGGCATTTGATCTGTGTCTTCACTGCTGACAACAGAATAGCCATTGTCTGGTAGATATCGATGACGAAAGTCTGTGCTCTCTGTGTATGGTCTACTCAGCCGCACACAGGGAAGATAGGAAGCTCGGAGAGGTTAAGCATCTAGCAATTCAAAGCAGCCAGCACGAATATCTAGCTCTTGTTGACTTCAAAAGCCAAACTCTTGTCAACAACAAAGACTCAAATGAGCATTTCAAAAAGCCCAGCCTTGACATTGTTGCTTGCTGACAACACAGGGGCCCAGAGGATGAATATTCTGAGGGAGATAGCTTCTTCCACATGAGGTCTGGACACGGGGATGCGGAGCCTGTGTCCGAAGTGGGTTTTCTCTCAGAGGTACTTGCCTTTGAACTCCGGTGGAGCAGGAAGAATAAAGGTGGTTTGGTTGTTGAAACCATGACAACCCTAACCCCAAACCCAAACCCACTGCCACCTCATAGGACTTAGGGGAACTGCCCATCTTTCTTCTGCAGAGCAGCCAGCATATTTGAACTTCAGGCCTTTGGGTTGTCAGCCCAGTGTTCTAGCACTGAGCCACCAGGGCTCCTGCTGAAGTCATGCCTATGTGTCATGATTTGGGTCCTATGATGACTCGAATGGTAAAATTGATGTTAGCATGTCCCTGAAATTGCCAGTGACCTGGTGTTTGGAGAATGGGAGATGAGAATGGTTGTAGAGCTTGAAAAATATAGTCAGACCCACTGAACTGCACGGTCGAGATCGCTGATCTGGCATATGTTTGGCTATGCTTGCCATAATCCAAAAAGAAAATGATGATCACCTCTCTGCTTAAAAAGAGAGAGAAAGAGAGATAAGACCCTCATTCTCTTCATTTTTGAGCCCTGTAGGCCCTCTTGAAAGCTGTGTTTGAGTTTTCCCAGGGAAGCCGAAGGCAGGAGATGGAGACAACACCCCTCCCAAGGACAGGCCTGCCTGTCATCCGTGTAACCACTTGTCATTACTGGTTTGGTGCACGGCCCTCATCAGATAGCTAGTTCTAAGGAGGCAGGAGTCCCATAAACATATGTTGCAGAAATTAAGACTCTGATGGGCTCCACATTCTCCCCAGCCTGCCTTACACATCATAGCATGAGTCGGTGGGCATGCTTGGCGTAACCAAATTGCTCAGTCGGCCTTCCTACCTGGTAAAGGGAGTCATAGGCAACACTGGACAATTCTGGCCACATGGGGACTTGTCAGCCTGAAGGATGAGGTCACCCTAGAGTACCTTCCCCATCCCTACACCCCTCCCCATATTCAGCAAGTCTGACTTCTCCTTGGGAACCTGCACTTCATCCGTGATGATATGTGTGTTCCAGGAGAAGAGGTGAGTGGATCCAAGCAACAGGCAGATCCTGACCCTGCCCTGAGCTCTGCAGATGCTGCCTTTCCCGCTGGTCAGTGTAACAAATCAGGCACTGACCCAAGGTGGGGTGGGGGGGATGTGAGCCACTGCCATGACTTCTGCGAGCAGGTGGGGAAGGAGCCTGCCCGGTGCTGGGGGGCAGCTCTCCCTCTCCCAGAGCGCGTGTGAGTAGTGCCAATAAGCTGCCAAATGAAATTAAAGTTCAAAACATACAGCCTCAATTTGATTCTGCTAAGGCGCCGGTCACTGCTCAGAGGAAATGCAATCGATTGTGTTTTGACAGCTCTTGATGTTCGCTAAGCAGTGAAAGTCTCCACTCTGCGGGACTCATCAGAGCTCACCTTCACTTGCAACTTCCAGGGAACCATCTCTGAGATCAAGTGGTCCCCTCCACCTCTCCTCGCCTGCCTTGCCTCCACTTTGCGCCCTCCCTCCCCCAGCCCTCTGATGGTGTTCACTCAGCAGCATCCTCTCCAACTTCATCCTCAGCTTTCTCTGCCTTTCTCTCTTCCCCTTACCCTCACCCTCTTTCCAATTCACCCCTTCCCATTTTCCTGGAAAGAAACCCTGCAGGCCATCCAGTCAGTTCTGACACCTTGGCCTGGGATGGCAACAGGGTAGAACTGCCTCACCCCCAGGGGTGCATGGGGGGGTTGTCCTAGGCCCTTCATCTTTTGGAAAATAGATCCATAAGTCTTTGGTCTCGCCAAGCTGCCCAACTGGTGCCAATCGCCAACCTTTAAGATTGTGGCTGAGTGTCCAACCTCCATATCACCAACGATCCTACAGAAAATGAGGGTGTCCCTACCAGCTGCCAATAGGAGTCCTGATGTTGTAGTAGTTGCACATCGGGCTGCTAACCAAAGGGTTGGCTGTTCAAAACCACCAGCCACTATGAGGGAGCAAAAAGAGACTTTCTGCTCATGCGGAGTTAGGCTCGGAAACCCACAGGGGCACATCTACTGTGTCCTGCAGTACCACTATGAATCAGAATGGACTCTCTGGTGGTGAGAGGGAGACAGCCTGCCTCACTGGGTGCCCACAGCCTCCGTGTGTGTGTGTGTTTGTGTGTGTGTGTGTATGTGTGTGTGTGTGTGGTGACTCACGAGGGAGCAGAGGCTCCTGCTGGCTCATAGCTCGCCCCACCTGTAAAGGGCAGAGTTGTGCACCCAAACAGCCCAGATTACAAAAGCTATGTTGTTTCCCGCACAACAGTGGACCCTCCGGCTGGACACTAAGATGTTCTAGGGAGCTCTCAAAGGACGGCCTTTGGAGCCCACATCAGAAGCACCTATTTGACTAATCTAGGGAGGGGCCTGGCCACTCCTCTGCCCTCCCGAGTCTCTTAGAACCCAGCAGCTGTCCCGTAACTTACTGCCCTGTGGCTCCCCCCAGAGCTTGCCCCCATGGGTGCTGCCAACCCACCCACCTGTGTCTGTGTGTGTTGCAGGTGGGCAAGTGGGAGAACCAGACGCTGAGCCTGAGGCACGCCGTGTGGCCACGCTACAAGTCCTTCTCCGACTGTGAGCCGGATGACAACCACCTGAGCATCGTCACCCTGGAGGAGGCGCCCTTTGTCATCGTGGAGGACATCGACCCGCTGACCGAGACGTGCGTGAGGAACACAGTGCCCTGCCGCAAGTTCGTCAGAATCAAGTGAGTGCGCCCTCCTGGGGGCTCTACCCTGCCTAGGCCCCCGTGACTAGCCAGAAAGTTGGAGGTTCAAACCCTGGTCTGGCTCCCAAGGCACTTTCTTTCAATAATTATTTCTTCCCTGTGTGTTTGTTTGCCTTCCCCTTTCCCAAGCGTGCCACCTCCCCTTTCCTTCCTTCTCTTGGTTATGAGTCAGGTCTAAACTTTTCAAAATTCAAAAACTACCCTTCCATTTAAGGCTCTTCTCAAACCTCAGACCAAAATCAAACAAGCTGTACAACCATTGAATCTATTCCCACTCATAATAAGTGACCCTACAGGGCAGGGTAGAACTGCCCCTTTGGGTTTCCGAGGCTGAAATCTTTACAGCGGCAAAAAGCCTCATCTCACTCCTATGGAATAGGTGGAGGATTAGAACTGCTGACCTTGCAGTTAATAATACAGAGCATACCGCATCCAGGGATCCTTGTGTCTATCCCTTTAATTACTAACTGCTGTGATTCAGGCCCTGATAGCCTGGCAGTTACAAGTTAGGCTACTAACCCCAAGGTTAACAGTTCAAAACCACCAGACACTCCACAGGAGAAAGATGAGGCTCTTGTAAAGAGTAACCTCTCAGAGTCTCATTGGGACAGGCTTTCCCTGTCCTGTAGGCCACTGTGAATTGGCATCGACTTGATGGCGGTGAGTTTTTTGAGTGAGTGACTAAGGGAGAACTTGTCTGCTGACTAGCCCTGCCCACAGGGCACTGAGGGTTGGGTGTTCAGCTACTAACCCAAGGATTGGTGGTTTACGTCCCCTCAGAGGCTCCTGGCAATATATTTCCAAAGACTCAGCCCTTGAGAGCCCCTGGAGTGGCCTCCTCTCTGTGTGACCCACCAGGCCTTCCCTGGAGTTGGAATCCACTGGATGACAAGCTGGTCTTTGTGTTTTTAATGACCTGCTAGCCTTCTTAATAGTTGACATGGCATCGAAGTCATTGATCCTTTGGTGAAGATGGAAGAAAATCCTCTTCCTTTCTCTCAGTATCCAAGTGAAGGCTTAGCGCCGCCCCCCTCCCCCCCTTTAAAAAGACAGGCAAAAAACAAGCAGATTCACTGCTGACTCAGAGTGGTCATGTAGTCCAGGGTAGAACCACCCCTGGGAGTTTCTGAGACTGTACCTCTTTAGAGGTGTAGAAACCCTTTCTTTCTCCTCAGACAGGAGGTTGGTGTTGAACTGCAGACCTTGTGGTTAGCAGCCCAATATGTAACCACTATGCACCAGGGTTCCTCTGGGGGAGCAGAAGGCTCCAGGGCCACCCCCAGACCCAGTTCAGGGCCTTTCCTGTTGGAAACACACACAAAGATACTCCCATGGGGCATTCAGGAGCTCTGATGGCACAACGGGTATACGTGCAGCTACTAACCCAAAGGCTAAGATGTTCACACCCACTGGCCATACTCCACAGTCTGCTCTGTCCTTCTGGGAGACTGTGAATTAGAATCACCTGGACTGCATCAGGTACACGTGGGACAGTCACAAAAAGCAAAGCCTCCTTTTGGATGGGAATTTACCTTTCGGATTCCCTGGCCATTTTCTTTCCCCTGGATAAGTCATGTGTCCTTTAAGTCTTAGCTATTGAGTCCTCAAATTGAATAAGTTCACCTCCTTCTATTGGTCTATCTATCTAGCTATCATCTATCTATTATCTCTATCTATCTATCTATCTATCTATCTATCTATCTATCTATCTATCTATCATCTATCTATCTTCCCCTGGCCCCCTTCTCACACATTCTCAGAGTTTGCAATTTACCAGTGTTTCCCTCTAGAGTGGGAACTGCCTAAACATGGGGGCGTGGCTTGTCACATCCCTCTTTGTACTCCCGTGACCGGGCACAAGGCACAGCAAGGTGTTTGTAGTCCTAGTAGTGGAGTGGTTACATGTTGGACACTGTAAGCCACAAGGTAGCAGTTCACAAGCACCAGCTGACTCTGCAGGAGACAGACGGGCTATCGACTCCTCCAAAAAGTCACAGTCTCAGGAACGCACAGGGACAAGTCTAAACTGCCCTGCAGGGCCACTGTGAGTTTGTTGGGTTGTTGTGGTTTGTTGAGAAGAGATGTTCTTACCCCCACATTTTGAACTCCAGCCCAAGTCTTTTGCTCAAACTTGAAATAAAGTGTTGGGAATTGCCTGTTTCCATTTTCCATTCAATTTCTTTATTTTTCTATTTTGTGTACATGTGGAAACAGATGGGAGAGGCTACCAGAATTTCTTTTTTCAATCTATGGGGGGCGGGGGTTGTTTGTGAAATGTATTGTGAAGGTGCATTTTGACTTGGCCATTATTTTTATGGATGAGGTCATTTAAAGGTGCCTCTTTGACATTGAGTTACAAACAGTTCCTCTCTGATGAACTTAAGCAAGCACTGAGTCGAGTTTATGTGTTGGGCGCTGGTGATGGCATGCATCAGTGAGCAGGACAGATGAGGACCTTGCAGTCACAGGGCAAACAGAGTCAAAAGAATAAGTCTCCACTGAAGAGTCCAGGCAGCCCCAGGCTGTGTCACCCTGTGAAGGAAATGAGTGAAGGAGGAGGTGGGACAGTGGCATCAGGTGGAGGGGGCTCCTTTTGCCACCCCAGAAAGATTTAAGGTGATGCAGAGAATGAGAAGGGCCAGGCAGATGAAAAACTTGGGGAGGAGCCTTCCAGCAGCAGGTGAGAAACCAGGAAGTCAGGTGCAATTCTCAACTGAAGGGAGAAGGGTGGACAGGAACCCTGGTTGGGGGGTGGGTGTTCTTAGAGCAGACCCTAGTAAGATGGTCGGTCCTGGGTGGATGATACCAGTCGGAGAGGAGAACCCCGGCTGTCCCTGTGGTTGATGCCATCCGTCGGTCCCTGCTTATAGTGACCTATGTATCATAGAACAAAACATGACCTAGCCCTGCACTGTCTGCAGACCTGCTTCGGTGTTTGAGTCCCAGTCTGAATACAACACCTCCTTTAGTGCACCAGTCTCCCATCGTGACACCTCCAACACAGGGAAGATCCATGTGTTGGAACAGACCTAACTCCACACAGCTTTCAATGGCCATTTGAGGGGCCGGGCGCAGGGAGCAGATTGCCAGACCTCTATTTCAAGCCTTGTTGGTTGGCTTAAAGCTTCAACATTTGGTCATCAGCCCAGCTAGCACAGCCCTTTACACATGTATGTTGTTGTGGGATGCCTGCCGTCAGGTGTTTCTACTCCTCGCGCCCCTGGAGGGCAGAATGGAACTAGGCAGAGGGGTTCCTAGGTTGGCGATCTTTACAGGCATAGACTTCACTCGGTCTTCTCTTCCATTGGGCTGCTAATGTGCTGAAGTACCTTGCACCGAGTGTCCCATCATCTCGCCACCAGCACTCCCGCTTCTGCTTCTAAAGATCAACCAAGGAGGGCCTCAGAGATTTTACAACCACTGCTGGCAGCTCCCCAGTCTTGAAAAGCAGAAGCCTTCCACAGAAGCCAGAGAGACCATCAAAGTCTTGAGGCGCACCTATCAGAAGAAAGTGTGCTCATGTGGCCTGCTTCCTATAGGAACAGCCCCAGTCCCTCAAAGACCCACGGCTCATGGACTCAGATGGGAGAGTCTGGCTTCCTGTGGGGAGATGGAGCCTGAAGCCCCCCTTTCCATCCTTGGGAACATGAGATGTTGGAGGGACACCCGACTCCATCCCCTGAGTCATTGACTCCCCAGAAGCCACGGATTCTTAGGCTCTTCAGACTCCAGGATTAGTAGCAAGTAGCTCTGTCCCAGGAGTGACATCTCTGGGGCAGCTTGATATCTGCAGGACAACGTGATGGCTTTTGTGGGGGTTTGGGTGATGGTCTTCCAGGAAAACACTGGGTCTTTGGTGTAGTAAATGGAGGAGTGTTGAGAGGACGCCTCCAGTCTTCTGATTACATGCACCAAAAAAAATCAAACCAACACAGATTGACTCAGCTCTGACTCATGGTGACCTTACAGCAGAGGTGCTTGCACTTTTTCAGCATGCGAGCTACCTATAAAATGATCAGGTCAAATGGACTCCCAACTACAAAAATACAAAGCATATGTTTTTATTTATGTATTTATTATTTCTTTGTAAATGCATTGAGAATTCTTTATACGTACGGTGCGTGTTTTTGTACCTTGTATAACCATATGAGTCCATATTGCACCACACAATTAAATGTGTACCTTTTTTGCATTACCTGAGTTGACTCTGATGACTTGCACTGAACAGAATGAGCCAGGGATACATAGTCCGGACAGTAGCTGCTGACAGCCAACCTCAAGCACACTTCCAGATGGCCATCAGTCATGGTAGAATGGTACTTGGACTTAATGATCTTTACGTGGGAAAAGGCTGACTCACATACTTGAGTAGAGCCGCATAATGCAGTCAAGGAGGCAGCACATTTTCTCATGTTTGGGTGCTTTCCCTCTGCGAGTAAGTTCCAGAACTGCTCTGAGCTCTGGACTCCAGCTGAATGTTGGCTTGTAGTTTCAGAATCTCCCGTGCTGTATGAAAGTGATGCATTTTTGTCTTCTTACTTGGTCCAGCTCCCCCACTCATTTTAATACCTTCTCTTACATTTAAGAGAAGAAGAAAAAAAGGTCTAAAATTGGCGATAACTTTGATTGTCAGTTTTGTTGCATTTAACGTAGTTTTTTGTGCATGCATTTGACACCTAAGATTGCATCTGACTGGCTGTGACAAGATTGATAGGCCTATGTCTATTTTTTTGAATGCCATGTGATCTACCCACACAGCATTTGCAGTCAACTAGGAGATCGGGATCAACATATTGAGCACCCCTGACCTACTTGCCTCTGTTGATGTCTAGGACTGTAGCTCTGAAAACCTCCTCCTTCCCCCTGGGAACTGCTGCTGGTTTTGAACTGCTGACCTTGCAGTTCTGCAGCCTGACGCGTAGCCAGGAAGCCACCAGCAATGGCTATGGAGCTGAGAAAGCAGACAGCTGAACAGGGAGTTGGGGGTTAAAACTGGAAGAGAAAGTTCAGGAAATATTGTCTGGGCTGAGGCGTAGGGGGAAAGTGCCAGGCTGTCAAATCATACCCGAGCTGTCCCGCTGCGATGGGATGGGAGGGCATGTATTTGTGAGGGCTTCCAGGACTGCTGATGCACCTGGATCTGCTTCACCTTCCCCCCTGCCCACCAGGGGAGTGTCAGCCTCTCAGTGAGGGGAGGAGGGCCTGCCTGAGACCCCCGCCCCTCCGGCTGTCAGTACAGATCTGGGATTTGAACGCGGGTCTGTGCGACTTGTGGACACGCTCTCATGCACTGGCACCATGAGGAAGTCCTGGATCCAGTGATCTGCGTGACTTGGGGGGGTCCCCCTTCCCCTGTTTGTTTCTGAGTCTCCCTTTCTTTTGGAGAGATGGGAGGCAAGCTAAGGAAGACTACATGCAGTCATCTCAGATGTCTGGGTGGTAAGGGAGCCCTAGCCTTCAGTGACTGGCTGCTAGCCCAAAGACCAGTGGCCTACTCTCACCAGCCCCTCTGTGATCATATGAATGATGGCAACACTCCCATCGCTCCTCCTTCTCTCTGTCCCCAGGGCCTCATTGCCTGACTCACACGATGTAGGCTCTCAAAAACCAAACACCGACCTCACTACCATGCAGCGGGTTAAGACTCGTGGCGATCCTCTAGGCCAGAGTAGAACTCCTCCCTGTGGGTTTCTGAGACTGTAACTCATTATGGGAGTAGAAGGTCCTGTTTTTCTCTGGAGGAGCAGCTGGTAGTTTTGAATGGCTGACCCAGTGGGTCCTCATGCAGGCCCCCGGCGGCTCTTTGTCAGGTGAAAATGCATCAGTGGCCATCTGAATCCAGAAAGACTCGTGCCCAGGAGGCTGGGACCAAGAATCTTCAGCCTGGTGAAGGAGGAGACTGTGTCGGGAACAGAGAAGGGAGGGGTCAATGACCGGGGGTAGGGGAGTGACACCTCTGTCTTGACCACTGCAGCCTTCCTCACCTGCTGTGACCACTGCTTGTCCACCCAAAGGCTATGACCAGGACCGCCGTCGAGGCCGGACATTGGTTCTGAGCTTGCCACCCTTGGGGAGTGTGGGAGATCACCTCTGTCCGTGCTTGCCTCTCAGTGATTGGTGGCCCATAACTAGAAAGATTATACTACCATATCCCCATCCCTACCAGTCAGTGTGGATGGTCAGAGTGGATCTGCTCAGGTTGGAATGTACAACTTTCATAGACATTAGATAAAGAGGGGTTTTTTTGTGTGGGTGAAGGTAAGTGATAAGTCAGTATTAGCAGCCCCATGATAAGATAAGGATAGATATATAACTGTACCCATACTGACTGCTTCTAATGATGGAGCTTAAAGCACTTATGAGAGTCCTCAGAAAACATTCAAGATGGCAATTAAGAACACATTCTACATTCGCTTACATAAATCCACTGCAGGTCTTTGGAAAAGCTCCTTCCTTCCTCCCTTCCTTCCTCCCTCCCTCCCTTCCTTCTTTATGCATTCATTTTTGTAACCTCCCTCCACCATCTGCAAACTAGTGACATAATATAGTTAAAGAATGTGCAGCTATCTCTCAGAGCTAACCTTGCCTGGTCTTGGGGTTTTGCCCGCAGCAATTCCACCAACGAGGGGATGAATGTTAAAAAATGCTGCAAGGGCTTCTGCATCGATATCCTCAAGAAGCTCTCCAGGACGGTGAAGTTCACCTATGACCTCTACCTGGTGACCAATGGGAAGCATGGCAAGAAAGTCAACAATGTGTGGAATGGAATGATCGGTGAGGTGAGTTGCCCTTTCAGTGGGGGCTCTAGCCCATACCCGGGGTCTGAGGCCCCCCCAGGGAATGGCAGAAGACAAAGCAGTCAGGCTGTGCTTTTTCTCACCTTGCGTCCAGGTGGTCTACCAGCGGGCGGTCATGGCGGTGGGCTCGCTCACCATCAACGAGGAGCGATCAGAGGTGGTGGACTTCTCGGTGCCCTTCGTGGAGACAGGGATCAGTGTCATGGTTTCCAGAAGCAACGGCACTGTCTCCCCTTCGGCTTTCCTAGGTAGGCACGTGTCCAGGATTCCCTCGCCTTCCTGTGTGCAGTGGGAGATTCTGAGTTTTGCACACAAAAAATGGCACCAGGCGGGCCTTAACTGGATCAACACACCAACATGTGCCAGGCATGCTTCTTTTCAGTGACCCCAGCCCCTTTGCATCCCCTTGGACCCAAGTGCAGCGGGAATCATGGGGCCAAATCGCCTGGTCTTTTCTCCCTGAGTGGGTTTGAATCGACAGCCACTTGTTAAGGAGCTGAGTGCTTCATAGTTGCACCATGAGGACCGTCCACCTTCACATCCTGGCCTTTAGGGCACAGAAGGTGGATGAGCAGCCCTATTGCTTAAAGCCTGCAACACGTGATCCTAAGCCTGTTCATCCGCAGGTCATGACAACCTGCTGAGACTTCTTCCTTTCTTATAGATCCGCACACCCAAGTCTCCCTCAGCCTAGAATGACAGGGAGAAAGGGCCAAAATAGCAAAGCCTGTCCGAGGATCCATGCTAACCTATGAGAGCCTCTGTTGGTGTCGTGGTTCCGAATTTGGTGTGATCCAGCAGGTCAGCAGTTCAAAAGCCCCAGCGGCTCTGAGGGAAAAGGATGAAGCTTGCTACTTCCTCTGCTCCCATAAAGAGGGAAAGCCTTGGGAACCAACCCACAGGGGCAGTTCGCCCCTGTCCTCTAGGGCACAATGAGTCAGAATGGACTCGTGGGCAGTGAGTTTGTTTGTTTGTTTGTTTGACTGACTCTGAACAGCAAAACGGAAGTGATTGGACCATCACACATACACTGCCTTAAAATGAATCAAATTCCATTTCAAATGTGCTCAGATGCTTATCCCCTAAGTCTCAAGAGAGGGTTCTTCTTGCAATTCCTTTGAACCATTTTATAAATGGATACTTTTGCCTAATAAGCGTTTTACGGTCAGGTCAGTCTAGGTTTCTGGTGGTCTGGTGTTCCATGGCCCTGTGACAGAGTACTGCATTCAGTCGTTAGACTAGCTGACATGGCACAGGACATCCTCAGGCATGTTCCCCTCTTTCCTTTAAAACACAGGGTGTGTTCCAAGCTTGCTGTCAGAAGTGGCTCTTGGGAGTGGCCATTTGAAGATCCACGGATCCCCAGGGTTACCGGGATCACTGCCGTGCTCAACTCCTAGCCGCGGCAGCTGGGACCCACCCAGAGACTTTGCAGGAGAAAGCCTTGGTGACCTGTGGCGGATCACAGCCACAGGAGTCCACTGAGGCAGTTCCAATCTTTCCCGTAAGACCACTCAGAATCAAACTGACTCAGGAGCACCCAGGCACAGCAGCAGCATTTGAAGATTTCTAGCTCTCCATGCCTCCCTGTATAAGGAGTGAGTTTGCTTCAAGTGTTGGAAGAGTAAGGCCGACTTGGAGGCCCAGAAATTAATGGCACGAGAGAGGCCGAATATTTCAGTGAAGGTCAACCCGACTTCCGAGATTTCCCCCTGGGGATTTGGGATCATTCCAGACTAGAGCCAATTTGAGCACAGGATCCCTCAGCCCCCAGCCCTGCTTGTCCACTGTGTTCATTTATGTCATCTTTGCAAACAGGCTCACTTTTGATGCCTCGTGCTCTTGAGGGACACGTTGACTAACAGGATTTGGGATACTTGCTTTACTCACAGAGACATATGGACTTACTATTTTCATTTTTGATAATCCAGTTAAGCCCTTGAAATCCTTGCCACTCGCTGGATTTGATTTTTCACTCGCTGCTTTCCTTTTTTTGTTGTTGTTGCAACTTTTGTCAGGGCAATACAGACTTTGGCAAACACACACTTTTGTTCATCATGGCTCCTTTTGTCCCACTGTCTGAGGTAGAGAAAGGGGCCAATAGCTTAATAAGAGGGCCTTGCGGTACAATAAAAAGGAACTACAGCACACACATGGTGACGACAGGTTAGACTCTTGATGACTGGGGAGCAGACACTCACTCCTCACAGTGTTTATAAGGGGCCCTGACTGCAGTGAATGGTTTGCACTCAACAAGTTGATGGTTCAAATCCTCCCAACGAGTCCAGGGAAGAAAACCTTATAACTGCGCACACTCTGTGGAGCAGTTCTGCCTGGTGACACACGGGCTCGCCATGACTCAGAATCGACTTGAAGACCTTGAGTTTGCTGCTCCCCACCCTTTTTGGTTCAGACCCTTTCCCCGTCCTCATCCCCTTACATAGGGAGCCTCCTCTCTGGAGAGTAGGCAAGGGTTAGGGCAAGTGGGCTTATGGAAACAAGGAACAAGAGGAGCTGTCTGTTTCCTCTTTCTAGGTTATCCAGACATGGGAGGGAGAAAGAAAGAGGGAAAGAGAGAGAGAGGAAGAGAGAGAGAGAGAGAGAGAGAGAGAGAGAGCGAGAGAGAGAGAGAGAGAGAATATCCTGGTTGACTTGTCTCCTTAAAAATAGGTCATTGGTATTGAATCTGGTCTCTACTGCATTGCTCCAGAAGTTTAACTTACCTTCACCACTGGTCCGTTTCCACAAAAAGTCAAGTCTTTCTGCGAAGTTTAGCCCACCCTGCTATATCCACGTGCTTTTCAATGGGATTTGTTTTTACTAACTCAGCTAATTACAAATACGGTTCCTGGTAACACTGGTCTGAAAACATCATGGCCGGAATGGAGAGGGTGTGCTAGTCGTCCAGGCTGTTGCTGTGCTGTGTCCTTCAAGGAAAATAAACCAAAGTGTAGCCGGAGGAGAGTGTCCTGGGGGCTGTTTTCACCAGCCAGGCTTGATTTGTTTTTCCTACTCACTAAATTACATGCCAGCGCCGTGGGCTGGGCCCCCGCCTTCTGCACAGGCATGATCTGCGGGCTTTGCAGGCCATAATGAACCGTACTAAGCTACATTTTTTCCATTCACTGGCTCAGTCATCTGGAAGAGCCCAAACAGAGGCAATCTGATGGCTCTGCGCTTCATTCTTTCCGACCCCCTCTCCTCCGCAAACCCCATTAACTTCCATCGGAGACAGGCGCAGGTCAAACCTCGCAGCCTTTGTGTGAAATCTGTAACCAGTGACTCCTCAAGGGCAGAAATGATGCCTCCGGCAATCTTTCCATTCAGTTCTTTCTAAAGACTTTCTACGTAGGTTGTATTTTATTTATTTATTTTTAATCCAAAGAAACGCTGACCAGAATGCTCTTAGATGGCAGTCTCTTCTTGGACAGATGGCGTCTGTTTGCAGCTATCAGGAGATGCAGTCCAGAGCTCTTCAGATATCTATCTGGATCATTCCATCGATGCCATGGACCGTGATCCACCATTGTTTTAATTCTCCTCTCCCCGTTGGAGTGTGCGTGTTTGTCTGGACAAAAGTCAGAACACTGAATACTGAAACCAGAATAAACAAGGCTGCCACAAATCACAAATTCTGCAACCACAGACTTTTATGTCATGCCGTGACCAGAAGGCCAGGGGGGCAGGTAGCTCCGACCTTACAAGGACAGGTACTGATAGTGAGAAATGTCTTGAGTTGACTGCTTATCCCTCTCCACTGATTTCTATGTGTGAGCTACGATGCGTGGGAAGCCCCGTTTTCTCTGAAGGGCCCTGCCAGGTTAAACACGTTGACTTGTGAGGAGAAGTAGACAGTTAGGGTTCCCCTGATATGTCTTTGTGATATCATCATTACAACCTCCAGTGGAAGAAATTCCCAAATCTTTCAACAAGGATGCCTTGTTCAGGACCCTGGACAGCGCCCTGCTTCTGCCTTGAATCTGACCAGCGACCCAACCCAAAACTCATTGGCATCCAATACATTTTGAGTCCTAGCAGCCCTGTAGGACAGACCAGACCTGCCCCTGTGGGGATCCAAGACTAACTCTTTACAGGATCCCCAAGAGCGTCTCCGTGGTTGACAGTTCAGGACCACCAGCACCTCCTCGGGAGAAAGACTGGGCCTTCTCCCTGGAACACAGTCTTGGACATGCACAGAAGGCTTGCTATGAGTATGCATTTACTCCGTGGCAGTGAGGTTAGTATTTTGGTAACTCTCTAGGGGAGGAGACAGCCTCCTCTTTCTCCCATGGAAGAACTGAGGGTTGGTCAGCACATTACAGGGCAGCCCAGGACACTACCGAGGTTCCCGTACAACCCTCTTTAATTTGTGAGCCTTGCTGGTGCTGTGGATTAGGCGTTGAGCTGTTAACTGAAGACGAGCAAGTTCAAATCCACCACCGGCGGCTCCACCGGAAAAATATGAAGCTGTCTATTCACATAAAATGCATAATCTCAGAGACTCCACAGAGGGCTGCTGAGTTGGCATGTACTCAGTATGGGTAGATCTGCGGGGTTTTGTTTGGGCTGGGTTGGGTTTATGTACACAGTGTGCTGAGGAGCCTGACTGTACAGTGGTTATCCACTCAGGAGCCAGCTGCGAGGTGGCACTTTCAGATGCTCCAGCTGCCTTACAGGAGAGTGGAGATGACAGCTTGGGAAACCCTGGGGCAATTCTCCTCTGTCCTGTCCAGCTACAATGCATTGGAATCCACTTGAGTGAAAATGATAGCAGCATAGAGTGTGCGGGGCACAGGACAGCATCCACATCTATGTCCACTTACCCCTTACCTCTCAGTGGCCCTCCACTGAGCCAGTAGTCTGTCCAGCTTGGAGAATTACTTCAATGCCTCTATTTCTGAGGATTCGGCCATTTTTAACCTCCTAATTAATCACCTATTTTTCCTCTTGTGGATACACCTCATTACCAAATTACTATGATTTGAGGGGCATAGTATTATTTATTACTCGACTACATTTAACGAAGATAAATGGCAGCCATAGACTCATTAACTTCTTGGCACTCATCCTGTGTAATTTAATACAAGTAAATTGTGCCATTACCTGTTGCTTTTGAATAAGCATTGCGCAGCCAGAACTCCGCCCCACAAACCGTCCCTCCCATTTTTCAATCTGCAGGAATAGAGATAACCCCCAACTTGCAAAGTATTCAAGTTATGACAAAGCGCTAATGACCATCTATTTGATAAGAAAAGCCACTAATAATAAAAAGTAGAGGAAAAACAATCAGGCACTTGACTTTACATCAGAACCAATGTATGATGTGCTTTCAGACAGAAGTTCATCACCACTCTGGGACTTCCTGCAATTACAGTTTCCGATATACTAGTTCCTTGTTATACATTAAGGTCATTAAAATGGAATTTGTGGTGACCTCTCATTGTGTTATGTGCTTCCAGACTTTATTGAGAAGCTGGCTGTTATTGTCCTAGTTCTTTATGAGTCTTACCAATTTTATCAGAACTGAGCAATTTAAAATGAAGAAATTTTCTACTTTTCCAGAGGTATCATTGACCAGCCCATATTTTACCCTTTGGAAGCAATAATTTTTAATCCAAGTGAAAGAAGAAGACAATGGAAGCCAGAACAAATTAAATATGCCAAATATTAATTAAACTTCATTATATCTGCAGTAATGCAGTCTGTCTAAGGGCAAGATTATTCACAGTCTGGTCAGTGCTCTGACGGAATTCAATGGAGGCTTAATTCAAATGGAGACTCTGCAGAAAGGTTTTTGTCTTTCACTGTCATACAGACCCAAGTGCTCAGAATTTAACTCACAATATCATTCCCTCCTCTGTTCTTGGATTTGATCACTTACAATCCTTGGATCACTGGTGTACTTCTCTTGTGTGGACTTAGCTGATACCACACTTGTTTTAAGACAAGCCTGTAAGATTCAGGGTCTAATTTGATTCTTCTTCGACTTTGCCCCCAAGATGCCTCTGATTATGTAGGACTTCATTGACCTTGTTTACTGCATCCGAGTTTTCTCCCTGGGTCTTATATATTTCTTCTCTACATATATTTCTTCTCTATCGTATCCCATTGTAAGTTTTTTCACTCTCTTTCTTCATATTCTGTGAAGTCTCCCAAATGACTATCTTTTGTTGGACGATTCATCTCACATGAGGGAAAAGAGAGCTTGCCAGTGGATCCCAGGGCGTCCCGCGGTCCCCGGGTGAACTGGTGAGCTGGCTGACCTTGTTTCCTTTCCTCCCACAGAGCCGTTCAGCGCCTCCGTCTGGGTGATGATGTTTGTCATGCTGCTCATCGTCTCGGCCATCGCCGTCTTCGTGTTTGAGTACTTCAGCCCCGTTGGGTACAACAGAAGCTTAGCCAAAGGGAAAGGTGAGGACATGTTCATGAACCCAGTTCAGTGTGATGCTCACCAGGCCCCCTTCAGGAAAGATCTCCACTTCAGAATGCATTGTCCTGGGTTGACTGGGTCTACCATTATATAAACCTTGCTGGGTCACTGACATTACCGTGCCTTACAAGTATGACAAGGGTGGCACAAAAGAAAGCATTTTAATTGTTGTTATAATGTGGGGGCCCATTGTTAAATGAAAACCATTGATATTTTGATTTTGTCTGGAAATCTGGCTTTGGGGGAATTGGGGAACATTTAATTTTAAAAGAGGTGTTAAAATTACAGTGAGTTCAGGTGGTACATAGGTATCAACGTAAGAGCATCCTTCAAACTATTCACTGGAGTCCTGGGATGTAGTGGCTACAGGTTGGACTGCTAACCACAAGTTCAAAACCACCAGCTGCTTCTCAGGAGAAAAAACAATGGTTTCTAATCTCAAAAAAGAGTACACAGTCTCTGAAACCCTCAAGGGCAGTTCTATCCTGTTGTCTGTGGCCATTACCAGTCAGAACTGACTCAAGGGCAATGAGTTTGGTTTTTGCTGTAAACTATTCAATCCCCTTGGCACTCACTTGATAAGTATAACTTGAAAATGGTATATAAGTTCACCACCCCACAGAGAGTTATTTTTGACCCTTTGCAGTGCCTGACTTTATTGCATTGGACTTAGTAAAGTGGCATTCAATAGGAAGGGACATTGATCTGGGGGGCATTGATTGGCTATCACTCATCAGGAGGCTCCCACACACACCAGTGCTGATGAACTCATTGCAACACTGTGAGTGGACTCTATTCTGTACACAACTCCAAGAAGTCAGAGTTTGGACCAGATGTCTGTCTCGACAGCTGACCTGTGTGGCTGAGGACAGGAGATCTTTGTTCCCTGGCCACCTAAGGCACTTAGTTCACTGGGCACTTCCTTCTTCCACATTCTCTGTGCTTGAAAGATTCTATGTTGACGACAGTCAACAGACCACAGGAATGTTAGGACCTGAGTTGTAGGGCACTGCTCCCACTTCTCTACCATTGAAGAATGATGCTGGCTGTCTAAGCCAACCCCAGTGAACCCCACACAGCAAATAGCACAGCTAAGTTCAGTGTCTAGGAATGGGGGCTTGTCAGTCTTTACCACAAGGGTAAGGCCGCTCACTACCAAAAGAGGTCCCACAGAGTGGGCTCTGAGTCATCTTTTAAGGGGTCCTATTGCTGTGAATTTGTTCTTCACATTGGCAGAACAGGGTTTATGCAAGTTGGAAATCCACTTGTTTGCCTGATAGCTAGTGAGTACTGCCATCGAGGTGCCAGGCCTGTTACAAGGGCAGGAGATACTCTGGTGATTTGTATAATGATTCCTGACCTTTGGGGAGGAACTTATGCTTTAGTTGTGGAGAAATATCACATGAAACTCACTAATGAGTAAGCACCGATCACTGAGCTGTTTTAAACAGATGGTCAAGCTGGGGAGGACATGCTGAAGAAATGGCTTTGGAGCTGGGGCAGAGAAAGATTCAGTCATGGGACTCTTTCAGAGAGAAAAGCATTCCACTCAGTGAGACAGGAAAGATAAAGACACCAGCGCGGTGTGTCCAAGAAACAAAATCACAGTGAGTGGGGTGGACAGTGACCCTGGGAAGCATTTCAGATTTGCTTCAAACACGTGAATGTCCACCCAGAGATGAATGGATAAGCAAAATGTGCTGCGGTCTTACCGTAGGCTGTTACTCAAAACCCTGATACAAGGTGACACAGCATCAGCCACAGGAGGGCCAATATTAAGTGGCCCTCCTTACAGGACTATCCAGATTAGGCACATGCAGAGACCAGAACTCATTAGTGGTGACTGGGGTGGGAAAGCCTAGGGGACAATGCATTAAGGGTGATGAGGAACTTGGGGTCAAATTAGGGTGATGGTTATATAACACGATAAGCACAGTGCCCCTGTCCTGTCCATGTGAAAAATTTGGGAATAATATACATACATGATGCAAAACTCACTGCCATTGAGCCAATGCCGACTCATAGGACCCTCTCTGGGTTTCTGAGACTGACTGGGGTGGGGGGTGGGGGGGAGAAAGCCAGTCTTTCTCCTTGGTGTTGCTAGTGTTTTTGGACTATCAGTCATGTGGATTACAGACCAACACTTAATCACTCACAACACTAGTGGGCCTCCATATATATATATATATATATATATATATATATATATATATTCTACAGTAAAAAGTAAAATAAAATAAAAACTATGGAGGGGAGAGGGATCATGAAACATGTGCAATGTGGAAAGGAGGGGAAAGTGTTTCATGAAGATATGGTGAACATTTGCAACAATGGACATAGGAAGATCAGTTAGTTGCATGTTCATATTGCCAAGAAAAAGGGTTCGCTTGGTTTGCATTTAAGGACGATGAAAATGGAGATGAATAGATGAATGAATGGATCCATTGATCTGACTGTTCTTTCTTCCTTCCACCTCTCCTTCCTCCTTGCCTCTCTTTCTTTCCATGGAATTATGTCCAGCAAAGTACACACCACTTCAGCCACAGGGAGAATTCAATGACATTGGTTACATTTACGCGTGAGGGCACCTTTCTCAACAGCCGTTAGTAACACTCTCCCCAGAGCTTCTCATCTGTCCTTTCAAGTTGCCATGGTCAGTTGCTCACATACAGATTATTCTTTTCAAGGTGCACAGTGCTTCATGTGGACATTTGTTTCCTAATTAGGAGGAACTATTGTTTTATTCAAGTATGACCTCCAGGCATCATTTTGGTTCAAAATTGAAAGATTTCCCTAGGGTAATAGTTTTCAAGGTCACCTAGTCTCAATATCTCCAGAATGCCTGACTTTCATGAACTTTTGAAACCCTGTCTTACAATTTATCCCTTTTGATCAACATTCTTCTTTAGGACCCTTGAGCTACATGTTCCATATCAGTAACCAACTCCATTGAGTTCTGGTGTCGTGACAAAATAAGCTGTTGCTATGGAGGAAATTAGACACGTGTTCCATTTGAGATTAATGGATCCATTTGGAAGATAATAATGGAGGTTAACTACAATATAGTTAACCCCAGGGTAGTTACTAACTTCTAATTTAGGGACAGCTTCTACTCACTCTGGAACGGTTAGGTAAATTTGCCTGCTCAGTGTTTTGTTCTGTTGTACATAGAGTCACTGCGAGTCAGAATGTGAATGTTGAGCATTGAATAAAGATGATAAAAGAATCAACGTACTTGAATTATGATGCTGCAGAAGAATATTGAGAGCATCGTGGACTACTAAATGGACAAACGGATCTATCATAGAAGACGTATGGTCAGAGTGTTTCTTAGCGGCAAGGCTGGTGAGACTTTGTCTCATGTACTTTGGATACGTTGTCAGAAGAGGCCTGACCCTGGGAGTATCATGGCTTGGTACAGTAAAGGGGAAGAGTTAAAGAGGAAGACCCTCAATGAGATGGAATGACACCATGACTTCAACAATGGGCTCAAACACAGGAGCAATTGTGTGGATGTGCAGGGCCAGGCAGTATTTTGTTCTGCTGTGCAGAGGGTCACTGTGAGTCCCACCCAACTTGATGGCCCTTAACAGTGACATCATGAGTTAGAACTGATTGGATAGCATCTGACAGCAATAACAACCAACGTGCTCTCACTTTGAAACAATTGATGGAGCCCTCGTGGTTTAATGGTTTTCTGACCACAGGGTCAGTAGTTTGAAACCACCAGCTTCTCTGAAGTAAAAAAATGAGGCTTTCTCGTCCTGTAAAGCAGTGGTTCTCAACGTTTCTAAGGTCTTGATTCTTTTTTTTTTCTGAGCTATTTATCTCTCTCTCTTTTTAAAAAAATATTTTATTGAGGGCTCATATATCATTTTTCACAATACATAAATACATATATTGTGCCACACATCTTCGCATGCCTGCTGCTGTCATCATTCTCCAAACATCCACTTTTCCACTTGAGCCCTTGACATCAGCTTCTCACCTTTTCCCCACCAGCCTTGCTCCCCCCTCTCCCACTAACCTTCAGTACTTTGTAAATTATTATTGTTCTGTCATAACTTACACTGCCTGATGTCTCCCCTTGCCCACTCCCGGTAGGAGGTTATGTGTAGATCCTTTTAATTGGCTCCCTATCTCTACCCCACCTTCCCTCCACCCATCCAATAGCTCCACTTTTACTACTGGCCCCAAGTTCATCTGTCCTGGGCTTCCCATATTTCTATTTCCCATCTCTACCAGTGTACCTCCTCCAGTCCAGCTGGACTTGTAAGGTAGAATTGGTACCATGATAGTTGGGGGAAAGAAGCCTTTAGGAGCTAGAGGAAAGTTGTATGCTTCACCGCCAATACAGTTCCTCATGTTGTGGTGACACCCCCCCCCCCCACCATAAAAGTGTTTCCATTTCTACTTAGTCACTAATTTTGCTGCAGTTATGAATTGGGTGACCCCTGTGAAAGAGTCATTTGGGCCCCAAAGGGCTCTCGACCCACAGGTTGAGAGCCCCTGGTATAAAGAGTTACAGTCTTTACAGTAAACCCACAGGGGCAGTTCTACCCTGACCCATAAGCTTGGAACTGACCTGATGGCCATGACTTTGGTTTGGAGACTTTATTGAAACAATTGAACCAATCCCTTCTCACAACAATGTAATCATCACACCCACCTCTGTGGCCTGTGTGTGCACTCTGAAATCATTGCAAAAGCTTCATGTTGTTTCTTCCCTTATAAAGGGCTGAAGAAAAATCATATGCACTTGGTCCAACTGAAGTAGCAATTCTTACCATTCTACCAGGGAGTGGATCTAGTTTGTGACCTGGAGGTAGTCTGAAATTTCTCCCTTAACCAAAACATGCTCTAGAAAACTCAACCCAGATTCCCAGTCCTTCTGCCCCATCTAGGTTTCTGTTCTTGTGAGGAGGCAAAACTTCAAAAGCAGCTCCTGGGGTCTTTGTCGCTGATGGTGAACCAAAACATTCCACTGAGCATTATGGGGGGACTGTCTGACCTGTCACAGAGAGCATTCTTGACCCAGGAATTCCCCAGAGAACCTGACCTGATCTCGGGCAAGGGCCTATCTATGTCTGATCCCCCAATAGCTGCACTATTGCTCAAAATGGAACCCTTCGTAGAATGGAGGAGTTGGTGGCATTCACTGGATTGACTCTAAACAATTGTCCCCTGAGAGGGTCCAGCTCTGGGGAGTCATCCTGGCGCATCCTGAAACTGGGCGAGGAGAGAAGGAGATTGTGGAGGGAGGGCCATAGAGTGATTGGCTTCCTCTTTCGCTGCTGCACACAGCTATTGGATGGCTTGCTGGCTGTGTGGGATGTTCCTTACCCAGCCCTTCAGAACTTCCATCCATCCGAATTCACCCCTACCACGGCATGTGTGAGTCACTGGGCTCTCTTGCCAAGCTCAGGTTGGGGTGGATATTTTCCCCTATCTTCATTTACTTCAGTGACATGAAGATTAACCTTCTGTTAAAAAGGAGCTTGTCTCCCAGGAAGTGGAGGCTTTTTTCTTTCCTCTTTTCTGTGGGAAACAGAAGATGTGCGTGCTGGGGAACTCTTGTCTTTGACAGCCTTTGGAGAGACGTGCGTGCAGATCTTTCTCGCCCCTGTGGTCAAGTCAAGATCACCGAATATTGAAAGGCCCAGGAGCTGTAGCAAGGCTCTGCTCAGGAGATGAGCTGCATGGCCTCCGTCTTCCTTCTCCATTCTCTCCAGGACCCAGCTCCAGGCATTCCCTCTCTGTGAAGTGGTGGAAGAATTAAGCTCTATTGTTCCATTCCCTCCTGAATGCCTCCTTAGAGGGGGTTCTCGAGTTGGGCTAATTCCTATATTGTATACAAGTGACAGCTGCAAGCGTCATCCCTGCAGAATCTCGGCATGCTAATGCTGTAGCACACCCTTTGCATAAGGAAGAGGTCCTCCCCCCAACCCCACTTCACTCACACCTTCATTAGGCTCCTCATTATGTGTATTTAGGAGATCGTGACCCACCACCCGTGAAAATCAAATCTGAAGTTCAGAAGGAGCCATAACCGTGGTTCGTGGTACAGTGTGTGGTGCGAACCACCAAGCCAGCAGTTCGAATCCACCAGCAGCCCTTGGGGGGCACCAGAGGAGGCTCTCTGTCCCTGTGAAGAGTTACTGTCTCAGCTGCTTGCGGGAGCGGTTCTAGTCTGTCCCAGAGGGCTGCTGTGAGTCGGCACTCCCTCAGTGGCAGTGAGCTCAGGGTTGCTTTGTTCTGTAAGAAGCTGG
>PVJH01013610.1:10922-59923 GCA_004026705.1 Nesogale talazaci | reverse complement strand
TTGTGTTTTAAGTGTGTTTTTTTTTTTCTTTTTCTTTTGCATCACTGGTCTGGTGGGAGTAGGAAGCCCAGTCTTGCTCCTGGAGAGCTGCTGCTGGATTTAAACAGTCAAGCCTGTGGGCTGCGGGGCTCAGCTTGTCATTATGTTTTAAGTGTGTCTTTTTTTTTCTTTTTCCTTTTTCTTTCGCATCACTGGCCTGGTGGGAGTAGGAAGTCCAGCCTTGCTCCTGGAGAGCTGCTGCTGGATTTGAACAGTCAACCCTGTGGGCCACAGTCCCACACACAACCACTGCGCCACCAGGGCTCAACTTTTAAGTGTGTCTTATAACTAGTATATGATTGAATCTTGTTTTGTTTTGTTTTTTAAAAATCATTTCATTGGGGGATCACACAACTCTTATCACTATCAAAGCATACATCCATTGTATGCAGACAACATTTGTGCACTTGTTGCCTTCACCATTCTGGAAACATCCTCCCTCTACCTAGGACCTTGGCATCATCAGCTCCCCTCTCCTCACCCCTCCCCCATGAACCTTTAATAATTTACAAATTGTTATGATTTTGTCATATCATACCCTGTCTGATATGTCCCTTCACCCACTTCTCTGCTGTCCTTATCCCAGGGATGAGGTCACATGTAGATCCCTGCAATTGTTACCCCATCTCTACTCCACCTTCTTTCCACCCTCCTGGTATCACCACTGTTCCTGAAGGGATCTCTTTCCTGAATTTCCCGTGTTTTCAACTCCTATCCATACCAATGTTCATCCTTTGGTCTAGCCAGATTTGTAAGGTAGAATTGGGATCATGATAGTGGTGGGGAGGAAGCATTTAAGAACTGGAGGAAAGTTGTGTATTTCATTGTTGCTACACTGTAGCCTGACTGGCTCGTCTCCTCCCTATGACCGCTTTGTAAGGGGATGTCGCTTCACCTATTGAGGGGCTTTGGGTCTCCAATCTGTACTCCCCCTCATTTATAATGGTGATATTTTTAGTTCTTTGATGCCTGATACTTGATTCCTTCGACACTTAGGGGTCACACAGGCTGGCGTGCTTCTTCCTTGTGGGCTTTGTTTCTTCTGAGCTAGAAGGCCGCTTGTTTACTTTCAAGCCTTTAAGACCCAAGATGCTATATCTTTTGCTAGCCAGGCACCATCTGCTTACTTCACCACATTTGTTTATGCACACACTTGTCGTTAGTGATCACATCAGGAAGGTGGGCATGCAAAGTTATGATTTTTAGTTCTTTGAAGCCTGATAACTGATCCCTTTGACACCTCATGATCATACAGGCTGGTGTGCTTCTTCCATGTGGGCTTTGTTGCTTCTGAGCTAGATGGCCGCTTGTTTACTTTCATGCCTTTAAGACTCCAGACTCTATATCTTTTGATAGTTGGGCACCACCAGCTTTCTTCACCACTTTTGCTTATGTACACATTTGTCTTTAGTAAACATGTCAGGAAGGTGAGCATCATGAAATGCCAATTTAATAGAACAAAGTGTTCTTGCATTGAAGAAGTACTTGAGTGGAGGTCCAATGCCCATCTGCTGCTTTTGAACTTAGTTGTCTCCTTAGAAAGTGTTTTTGGATGCCTTTTAGTTAGTATGGCTATGGACTGGTACCAACCTAGCATTTACAGCATCTTTCTTAGTTGTATTGCCTAAGCATTTTCTTCTCAACTCCCCCAAACATAATGGGAAATACATTATACACATTTTCTGTATCACTTTTTTTGATAGGAGATTATCTGCTTTCTACTTTCCCTCAAAATATATTCGTGAACACTTATCACATCAGAAGGTACAAATGGATAACATACTCAACTGTTAACACAAAATTTGGGGGTTCAAATCCACCTGGAGGTTCCTCAGAAGAAAAGTCATGTAATGTACACTCGAGACTCAGTTGTTATAAAGCCCATGAAGCACAGTTTTAATTTGACACACATGGGATTGCCAGGAAACAGAACTCACTTGGCAACTCATCATTATGTCTGAGACATTGATCTTCTAGTGGAGTTATAGTTCACTCCAAGCAAACATTTCAGATCTACCTCTGCTTCTTCAAGGTTGCAGAGTTTTCCACAGTGTAGATTTATCAACATTTACCTAAGCAATTGTATTGGATGGTAGGACAGTTGTCTCTATTGTCAGACACATATGTTGATTCCTGCCTTTGCTTATCATAAGAATGCTGCAGTTAAGATTGCAGCATATTTGAGCTTTGCATCTAGATGACAGCAAAGCCAAAGGATAAATTCCTGATGTGAGTTGCTGACTCAATGGATGCAGGTGCTTACATTTTTAATGGATCTTTTCAAGTTGCTTTACAATAGGATTTAAACAATTTTATCCCATTGTTAATCATTTTTATATCATTATAAAAAATTTGGTGAAATTGTGAAAATATGCCTTTTTAAAATTATAAATGTGGGGAGCACTTTTGAATTCCTTTTATGTGAACTACCTGTTGGCTTAAACAGACTTTTGACATTTTCTCCCTAATTTGATACATACACTTATGTATGTATGTATTTAAAATAAAAGTTCTTCAACTATCTCAGGTTGCAGACTTTGTACCTAATTTGTCATTTGTCTTTTAATGACCTTTTTTTTCCAATCATTTTATTGGGGGCTCATACATCATTTTTCACAATATATAAATAAGCATACTTGTCAAGCACCCTCCCTCACATGTCCACTTCTATTATTGTTCTCCAATCGTCCACCTTTTCCCTTAAGCCCCTAGTATTGACTTTTCCATTCCTTCCCCTCTTCCCCTGGTCTCTCCTCCCCTCCAACCCTCAATTCTTTATACATTGTTATTGTTTTGTCATATCTGCCTGACCTCTCCCCCAACCCACTCCTTTGATGCCCGTCCTTCAAATAGGAGCTTGTGTATATATCCTTGCTGTTGGTTCCCCCCTTCTCTCCACCCTTCCAGTATCTCCAATCTAACCATTGGCCCGAAGGGACCCATCCATCCTGGTTTCCCCATATCTCCAGCTCCCCTCTATGCCAGTGTGACTTCTCCAGTCCATCTGGATTTGCAAGGTAGAGTTGGGCCCATGATGGTTGGGGGACGGGGAGGAAGTCTTCAGGAACTAGAGGAAACTTGTATGCATCATCACTGCCTGGCTGCCCCTTGACTGGTCTGTCTCCTCCCCGTGACTCCCCTGTAAAGGGGTGACCAATTACTGACCAGAGGGCCTTAGGTCCCCACCCTGCTCTCCTCCTCCTATGTAATGATGTGATTCTTGTTCTTTGGTGCTCGATATCTGCTCCCTTCGGCCCCTCTTGATCTCGCATGCTGGTGTGCTTCCTGCATGTGGACTTTGCTGTTTCTGCGCTGAATGGTGACTCGATTATCTTCAAGTCTTTGAGATTCCAGGCATTCAATCATTGTATAAGAAACCATCGTTTCTTATACTTTGTTTGCCTCTGTATCCATTTGTCATCAGCGATATCGGGAGTCAATTGTTAACGACCTTTTTTATACTGTGTAAAAATTTAGAATTTTGATGCTCCTTCCTCTGCTGGCTTCTTTTTATTTATTTTTTTTTTAGATTTTGGGGGGGGGGCATCACAACCCTCTGGTGGGTGTGGGAGGCCCAACCTTGCTTTTGGAGAGCTCCTACTGGATTTGAACCGCCAAGCCAATGGGTTGCAGTCCCACACTCAACCACTACACCACTGGGGCTCAGCCCTTCTGGCTTCTTTTTTTAACCCTCTTCTTCTCATGCCAACATAATAATAAAAATAATTTGCTTTCATTTTCTTTTAGTGCTTTTATGTTTCATTTTATTTATGCTTACATCTCCAACCCAACTGGGATTTATGTGGGCAGAAAGATAGCAGCAGAAGTTCAGCTTTAATGCTTAAACTAAGTTTTGAAAATACTTGATACTTCCCAATAGCTTATGGAAAATAATAGGACATTGAGAAGCTATGGATAAAGTTAGTTAGCATATTGGTTGATTGATGTTTTGGTTGTTTAATTCGGGTGTGGACAATTTTTAAAAGGAAATATTGAGCCCGACCTTCTTTTCAGTTCATTTCTCATTGTTCTGAGTTAGGGAAGCAGGCACTAGAGCAGCGGGGTTCAGCCTGTGGATCACGATCCCTTAGGGGGTCGAATGACCCTTTCACAGTAGCAAAATGACAGTTATGAAGAAGCAATGGAAATAATTTTATGGTTGGGGGTCACCACAACATGAGGAACTGTATTAAAGGGTTGCAGCATTAGGAAGGTTGTGAACCACTGCTCTAGAAAGAGCACTTCAGAAATATTGTTCAGAATGTTCAGAAATAAAGAAATTAACTTCTGGTTCTGGCAAATGCAAAAGGATCATGATGTATAGCAAGTTCATTAAATTCATAGTTCTTTTAATTTGTAAAATGAAAAATTAAACTCCTTAACTTCATGTTTTGAGGATAGTATTTAAAGAATCAAATTATGTTTCGAAGATCAAATGCTTCGGGAGGAGCTGCTAACGTCAAGATCCATGCTTTCAGATCCCTTGCTACTCCTTGAGAGAAAGACAGGGCTCTCCTCCTTTAAAGAGGTTCAGTCTCATGACTCCCAGAGGCAATTCTACCTGGATCTACAGGGCTCGTGTCAACTGGCTCAAGTCAAGAACAGTAAAGTGTTGTTTGTTTTGTTTTGTATTAAGTCATAAAATCAAAACCAAACTCCATTTCCACTCAAAATGTCTTTATAGGGTATGGTCGAATGGCCCGTTGGTTTTTCTAGGCTGCTAATATATACAGGATAAGTAAGGCAGATCTTTACTCTGATAGGTGGGTTCAAAGCAGCAAGCGTTTGGTTATCAAACAGTGTTTAACCACTACCCCAATGGGCTCCTGTTCTGAAGACACACCCACACTCTTACAAGCTGGGGGAGCTGATTTACTCATCTAACAGCACACTCACAGGGTCCGAGGCTCATCTTTCAACTCTGATCTGTCTGGCTTCTTTGGTTTCTGTTCAGTTGACGTCCACACAGATTCTTCTCTGTGTTGTTCCTCTGCATTGCTGATTTGTTTTGAATTTCGGAGTGCCTTTTGCTCTGTCTTTCCTCAACATTCCTGGAGGCAGGTTAGACGTCCCCAGAGTCTGGGCTATCAGCCACCAATCTCTGCTCATATCTGGAGTCCAGGGAAGAAAACAAAGTTTTCCCACACTGAACCTCCTGGGTGGGTTGCCTTCCCCTCTCCTCCAGCTGTGGTGACAATGATGGCGTTGAGAAGTGTCAGCCTTCATGGCTGTGACAGCAACACATGGGAGAGACATGCCCACACTGAGTATGGGACTTTCCAAGACATGGTGCGCTTCTTATTTACCATCCCTTCTTTGAGGGTGGGTGACTCCCCCCGGCTGCAAGCATTCCCCAGTAGCTCTCTGAGATAACATCTAGCTTGGCCAGCACTAGTGTAGCCATGGATGGAATCCACAGAGCCGCTTGATTTCTCTTTAAGATACAATTATCTCAGAACAGGGCTAGCTTCAGGGTGTCACACTTGTGTAATCACATAGGCACCCACATTTAGAAGAGCCTGGTGTTGTCTTAAGATTTTTAATATTTTTCAATAAAATTTCAAAATTTTCATTTTGCACTGGGCCCTGCGAGTTATGTAGTCTGTCCTATAATTAGGGAAACAAAAATATGAGAAGTACTTGGTTGAGTACGGTACTGTGGCCCGCAGGCTTGGCAGTTCAAATCCAGCGGCGGCTCTCAGGAGCAGCGCTGGGTAGCTCCCACGACCACCAGAGGCAGTGATGCCAAAAAAAAAAAAAAAAAAAGAAAGAAAGAAGTGCTTGGATAAGTAGGTGAGGATTATTGACCAATTTAGCTTTGGGGGAGGAATGGTGGGCGGCAGGGAGAGACCCAGAGCTACAACAACTAGGAATGATTGTTTTAACAAATATTTTCAGATGGACTGGATCTAGGCCACCTCCTATAAGACATATTCCTGGGGGAAGCTTTCTACATATTTAAAGAAAGCACTTTAGTGCTTCAGGGAAAAGGAGAAAAGTTTAGTTATAGTTCTATATCATAGCTAAGACAGTATCAGTGAAGAGCCACATATAGCTACTGAAACCCTGGAATGCCATTATTGTGAGTGAGGAACAAAGTCTGTGAATGCTAATTTTCACTTAAAAAAAAAAACTAGCCACACAGGACTAGCCAAAGCCAAACCCGGTACCATCAGGTTGCAATGGCCCTATCGAGGGTTTCTGAGATTGTAAAGCTTTGCGGGAGCAGAGAACCTCCAATTGTCTTCCTTTGTGTGTCCAGGAGAGAGCATTGAAGTCTCGTGGGTTTGAACTGCTGTCTCATTACCAGTCCAGTGCCTAAGCCCCAGTGGGCTACCAGTGCTACCAGGGCTTTCCATGTGGAAGCAGTGGCTACCATACTGGACACCGAGCTCTAGGACAGCAAAAGCCTTTCTAGTCACTGGTGCTTTGATTAGATTTTGCACTTATTCCAAAGAAAGCCTTTCTCCAAAAGTTTTCTGAATTCAAGTACATCAAAAATTAGGATGTGGTAGGGAGAATTCTGATTATAAGGTGTGTTTTATTTTCTTTCTGAAATGTAGAAAAGATATTCTTCCCACATATGAAGGCTAGATCATGAGGATGAGTGTACTAGTCCACAGGGAGATCCTACATAGAGGAATACATGGCAAAGATGACATTCCAGTTCCAAGGCATCGTGGAAAATAGGGAAGTGAAGGAAGAGGTGAGGTAGCCAACGTCTATAACCTTGGTGAGGAGGTGGGGTGGAAGGTGGGCTGGTGATGCTTGAGTCATCACTTCAGGACGCATGTGACCTGGGCGTGCAGGTGGTCCAGCCCGTACCGTGCTTTTGGTGAGACACAGAGGTTTTGAGAGCACACAGGTATTCAGAGGGCAGGGGGTAGGGTGGGAAAGGCTGCTGAAGTAGGAACTTTGAGATGCTAGAACCACAAATTCCAGACATAGCTACTACATCAACTCAACAAACCAGATCTGGATACTACACCTGTCCAGAGGTGGTCACCTGTCAAGAGAACAGAAAATCCCATCACTCCACTATAGAAGAGATAGACATCTTTGCTACCGTGGGGTATTTTAAGCTCCACAGACACCAATACATACAGATGCCATCTTGGAGGATAATAAGGAGATGTGAGAGAGAGAGAGAGAGAGAGAGAGAGAGAGAGAGAGAGAGAGAGAGAGAGAAAGAGAGAGATTTAAATAGGCTGACCATTTGTAGACAAAGGTCGTCTGAATTCTTGAATTATTTAACTGAAAGGTAAAAATTTTAAATGTGGGCTCTTTTGCCCAAATTCTGGTGGGTGAGCAGGTCAATTTGGAGAAATAAATGGCCTGTCTACCTGGAAAGAGAGTTGATTTGTGATCTTTTGTCTAGTGAGGCACGGGTCGCAGTTGTAGTCATATGGTAAAGTTGGGGCTGAAGGTTGTAGAATTCTAAGCTACTCTGTTGAGGCACCAGTGTCATGGCAGAATTGTCACTTAACCCATGGGTGCTTTTTGCTCAAAGGAATAAGCATCCTGTGGTGGAAAGAACATTTTGGGATTTTCTGGAAAGCAGCTTTTCTCTCATGACCTGCCTGCGCATGGAGGAGGTTGTGGAGCTACTGGGTCAAGAACTTTGATTTGAGAGAGGGCAGTTTGACAGACGTGATGTCATTTTGCCTGTGCTGTTCCATAGTCATGTTAGTGGACTTAATGCCTTACATCTTCAATCTGAGACAAGGTCCTCTTGGACCTGGAGCTCACATTGCCATCAAGCTCTTGCTTTTTCAGAGTCCTTTGTGGGCTATACTACCACCTGCAGGCCAGGCCTGAAAAGTACATGCCCAAGAAATGAGGAAGAGAAATTCCGGCATGGAATTCTGTGCTGTCAAAGTGTATTCATAATTCTAGAAAAAAAAAATACACATGGCCCAAAATTTATTAGACAATTCACTGTAAATTTCTTCTCTTATAAAAACTGACATTTTAAAAGGGCACGAAAGGTTTTTTGGAGGGGTTTGCAGTGGGAGATGCTACCTTTGTATATGGCTTTTTTTGTTTTTTAAATAATTTTATTGGGGGTTTGTACAGCTCTTAGCACAGTTCTTCCATCCATCCATTGTGTCAAGCATTTATTTGTACATATGTTGTCATGCCTGCGGGCTGCAGTCCTGCACTCAACTACTTACGCCACCAGGGCTCAGCCCGTTGTCATCATTTTCAAAACATTTTTTTTCTACTTGAGCCATTGGTTTCTTCTCATTTTCACCCCTCCCCTACTCTCCTTCCCTCATGAATCCTTGATAATTTATTTAAAAAATGTTTTCATGCCTTACACTGACCGTTGTCTCTATTCACTTACTTTTCTGTTGTCCATTCCCCTGGGAGGGGATTAAATGTAGATCATTGCGATCTGTTCCCCATATTCCCTTTCCCCTCCCTGGTACCGCTACCCCCATTATCGTTCCTAAAGGGTTATCTGTCCTGGATTCTCTGTGTCTCCGGCCCTTCTCTGTACCAGTGTACATGCTCTGGTCTAGGCAAATTTGTAAGGTAGAATTGGAGTCATGGTAGTTGGGGGGGTGGCTGGGGAGGGGGGAGGAAGCATTAAAGAACTAGAGAAAAGTTGTATGTTTCATCGGTGCTAGACTGCACCCTGACTGGCTCGTCTCTGTATAAGGCTTTTAAAATTCATTTCAACCTAACTCTAATTTACCTGACTCAGGCCAGCTCCAAATGAACGTCTCCAAAAATGGAGACCTGAAACCTTGGACCCCAGAAGGCTCCAAACCTGCTAGCTCTACTTTTCCTTCTCCAATAGACTGGCTTTTGGAAAAACGCAATCGTTTGTTTTAGAATAAGAATGCCATGAAATAAAATTTGCATGGATTTTTGGATGGAGAACCAATTTGCTAGGCAAACTTTCACCAAAATCACACATTTTAAAAGAAGAAGAAAATTCATCCTTCACTCCTTACACCTCTAACTCATATGAATCCAATTGTGTGAGCCCCTACATATCCCTGACCCCTCTAATTACTGATCTCCACCATGAGATGTCCTCAGAATTCCTAGACAGATGACTTCTGGGATTTAGGGTTACCATCTTCTGTCAAAGTTCTATTGTGTCCAAGACTGGGTATACAATGGGAAACCCACAGTGGTTGAAGAAAATGAGCCGGTGCAAGCTGAGTTTTTAGCCACTTAGCTTGGCCACTCTAGCTTCTGTGATGAGTGGTTCTTATTCCAGAACAAATTCTTCCCATTCCCTCCCTGTATTTGCCATTTCTCTTCATTCTTTTCAATTCCTTCCTACCTTCTGAACTAGACACATGTTCTCTTTTGATTTTGCATGGTTGATTGTTCTAAGGGGTACCTACCTTCCTGGTGCTGTTCATCATATGTGCCTATTGTTTGGCTGAAAGTTAAGAAGAGGGGGAAAGTTCAATTCCAGCATTGAAGAATGACTAAAGAGGGTTCCACTAGTCTCTATCAGACCTGGTATTTTTTATGATCATGAGTTTTGTTCTGCATTTTTCTCCCAATCTCTTCACATCTTCATACTATGATCCCTTTTAAAGTGATGGCAGCCATAGCAAGTGACCATCTAGTTCTGGTCTCAGAATCATGAACACTGAGACTCTGGTAGTCCATTAGACCTTTGGATGAATTGTTCTCATGGATGCTTTAGAGTCTCCCTCCCTCTTCCTTGCTTCACACAGAAGGAGGTCAATTGTTGGGGAGAATGAGTTCAAGTGAGGTCCTAAATGGATGGGTAAATGGTAATGCAAAAAGCTACAGTGGAGAAACTGTGAGAAAAAAAAGACTTGGGAAATCAGACAAAAATAGCTTCTATTTTGGGAATTTTCAGTTAGAAAAGCTTATTTGGCATCTAAGTGAAGATACTGCTCTTGTAGCACAAAAGTGAAGGCTGAATCTCAGGTGAGATGTCAGGATTGCACAATATAGAATTGGGAGAATAATTAGCACCAGGAATTAAAGATGGAATTAAAGCACCAGGACTGGATGATGTTGTCTACAAAGTAAATGAGTGTGTTTAAATAAGAAAAGAGCTTTGAACAAATTTTAAACTTGGAACTAGAGGAAGAAGTCAGTAGATTGTGTGGTCAGTCAGGAAGGAAAATCTTAAAAAAGTGCATAAGCTCAGAACCCGTGTGGTTGACTGAGCAAATGTTGCTGAAAGGTAAAGTAGACAGAAGACTGGGAATTGTTCAGAGGGTTTGGAAAGAAGTAAATTGACGATCATGAGAACCATGGCTTCAGTGGAGTTACAGAGAAGACAACATGATTGGAGAGGACCAGAAAGAGACAGAGAAGTGCTGAGTACTGACAACTTGTTCTTAGAAATTATGCTGTGAGAGATCTTGAAAATCTGTTTTAAGAGAAGCATGAGGAGGGAGTAGCTGGATAAGGACATGGATTCTAAGGAGAATGGGTTTATTTTAAGATAGGCAATAAGCCATTCTTAGCCATGGGTGTGAGTGATCTAATAGAGAAGATGTGCAATGGAGAGGAAAATGGGTGATGGCAGGAGTAAAGCCTTTGGATGGGTGAGAGCAGGAAACGTCGTGGAATTAGCTTTAGACTCCAGGGCAGTTTTTCCACCCTAAAGGAAGAGAAGGCAACAAATTCATAAATATGATAGGATACTGGCATAGGTTTCTGATAGTTGGTTCTCCTCAGTGAGTGCAGAGATGTGGTCTGTTTCCACCAGGTCTTGCTAGCTTGTTCTTTGAGATCCATCCTTGAACCAAGACACCAACATGTGCCCTGACAATGAAATGGCAAGTAGGTTCTAGATTTCTAGCGGCCTCATTCTGTCCATTAGGAAGTTGCAACCTGAGAAGCGAACATATGAAATTCCCCTAACCTACTTGAGCATCTGTGTTAGGGTTCTCTAGAGAAACAGCATAAGGACACTTACAATTATATATATATTATATTACATATATATGTATGTATATAGAAATAGCTACTTAGTCCACAGAGCAGTCCAAAGGCTCAGTTCAACTCACTTCTGTGAGACATTAATACACTGGCAGTCCTGCAACTCACAAGGGCTGCTGGGTGCAAGTCAAGGAAGCAGACAGTTGAGTCTTCTGTGGAGCAATACAAGCAGCCTGACCACAGGCAGAAAGCAGCAGAGAGATCACCAACAATCAGCCAGATGACAGGGTCCGACAGTCTCCAGCTCAAGTGTTATGTATACACCAGCAGTGTGGTGAAACAGGTCTTGAAGGAACCTCAAACTATAGCGACACAGTCCACAGGTTGGGTGCCCCACAGGTAGTGTAGCTTACAATTTGAGGCAGAGAACTAGCTATGGTATTTGCACACTGGTCTGATTGTCAGAGAGCAAGAGACAGAAAGGACAGACTCATCATGTCACTTATCTCTTTGCCCTTACATTAAACTGCAACCTATTAACCCCACATCTGTTTATTGACCAGGTAGGCATAATAAACCTACCTATTACAGCGTCCAAGTGGAACAACACAGTCTAGTGGAGGGGAGATGTGAAGCTCTGTCTCGTTAGAATCTATTATCAGACGGGAATATATATATATATATATATATATATATATATATATATATATATATATATTTATATATTCCTCCGCCAGGCAGAGCTTTAGCAGTTTGTATTTTTCCCTCTATATGAACATGGAGCATGGAGCAACTCACTTTGAGTTAGTGCACCCTGTGGCATCTCCTGGGAAGGATCTCTCTGATCACAGTGAATTTTTTCATAAAAGCAGTTTCACTCAAACTTAATTTTTTGTGATGGTCAGTTTAAGAGAACAGCATGATGCTATGAAATTTTGCTTCCTGCTTGGGGAAAAATGGCACAGAAACTGTTGTAATGTTGAACACAGCTTACAAGGGCAGTGCTATGGAAAAACAGTCAAGTGTATGAGTGGTTTTCCTGTTTCAAAAAAGGTGAAATGTGGATTGATAACAAACCTCCTTCTGGACGATGTCAACTTCCTAAATGGATGAAAATGTCAACTAGTAGTGCATCTGGACTTTATTCCACCAGGTCAGACTGTTAACCAGACTTCCTATTAAGTTCTAAAGAGATTGCATAACTGTGTGTCAAAAAAGACCTTATTTGTGGCAGACGAGAAGGTTTTGCCACCATGACAATGCACTTACTCATACAGCCATCTCAGTGTGCCAGTATTGGGCAAAAAAAAAAAAAATAGCTTGCAAAAAACCCCAGCTTGACTCTCTTACTCCGTTCACCTGACCTTACTCTGGGTGACTTCTCTTTGTTTCCTTGAAGAGGGACGTGAAAGAACAGCGATCTGATGACTGAGAAGAGCTGAAGGAAAAATCAAGGGAGGTGATGGGATTGCAGATTTGACAACTGTATTAAATGCAATGGTGAGTACTTTGAAGGTGATAGGGTTGTGTTTTGAAAAAGAAAAAAAGCAGTTTTTTGGAGTATCCACTCATGTATGTATATGTACCTCATATATGTGTGTGTATTATTATTATTATTATATATGTGTACCCCAAAATACCCAGATTAAAAAAAACTATGTATTTAAATTGGTTTTACAAATATGATGAGTGAATACGCATTCTAGTTTGCCCAGGACTGAGCTCCAGATGTGGGATTTATAGTTTTAAAGTGGACCACTGTTGGGCAAACCTTCTCAGTTTACCTGAAATGGAGTGAGACTTTACCTGAAATGGAGTCTGCAGTCTGGGAAAGTTATCGGCAAAAGGGGTTGAGTAGGTCACCCTATTTACAAAGCACAGAAGAACAGCCCGCTCATTGTTTAGGAACAGCAACAATGATACTCAGTTTGAGCCACTCTTTATTTTTAAGAGTTGGCCCTAAATATCTTTTTGGCTGTTTCAAAATATCAAATTCCTTCACCCCAAAACAATTGTGCAGCAGCTCATAGAGTTTAAAGGGCAGTTTTTATTTTATTTTATTTGTTTTTTTTTTGTTTTGTTTTGTTTGTGGGCATCACTGCCCTGGTGGGAGTAGGAAGCCCAGCCTTGCTCCTAGAGAGCTGCTGCTGGATTTGAACTGCCAACCCTGTGGGCCAACCGGGGCTCAACCCTAAAGGGCAGTTTTGTGACTGTTTCTTTTCTTTCCTTCATTTCTCTCTCTCTCTCCTGATTTTCCTTCATTTCGTTTCCTTCTATTCTTACCTTTTATATCTGTGTTACCCTATTCAAAATTATCATTATCTGTATTAATGGTGGCTGCAACCGGAAAAAAGGATTTCTTGCAAGCATTAATCAGTAAACAGATATCTTAGAATCAGCAGTCCCCCTTTTAAAGGTCATTTTGCCCCCCACCTCCCACCCAATTTTGGAATTCTTCAAACTCTAATTTGTAGCTCAGCACTTTTCCTTTCCCCTTACTTTTGGCTGCTTAACACATTTCACGGTAATCACTAATTCATCACATGGAACTGAATAAGAACCATTTAATATGATTATCTTCTCCATTAAAGCTGTCATCATAATTAGAGCTGCAGTGAACTGTTTGCCAGGAATTATAACTTCTGCCAAGAAAAACTTGGGTGTCATTTTAGACAAATTCTTAGGTGGGGGAGGAGGAGCTCAGTACCATCTGTGTGGGAATCCACAGTGGAATCATAAGCACAGCCCTTTCCCCTGCTAGTTGCCAAACTCTCGCCAGCCCTCCAACTGGACCTGGACAAGGACTTGAGAAGGAACCAGTTTCCCAGGTAGTTCAAGGATCCTCCTCGTGTCAGTCACGCTTGAAGGGGAGGTGCAGGCGTAGGTGGGCGTGCAGGCGGCAGCAGCAGAAAAGATGAGACCTTCACACATTGCCTTCCTAAAAGTTGTTCCAGTTGGTTTTGTTTGCCACCCCACTGTTTCCAGGGCAACCACCTAAGCCAGGACGGAGGGAGCGGAGACATGAGGCTCGAATGGGACCACCCACTGCAATTCTCATTTTATCCTGATGGCAAGGACCTTTACAACGCCACTCAAAGCGTTTGTCAGGCTTCTTGCTGTGAATCACTGGAATAACGTTTTGCCCCCATGGGAGTGTGCCACAGTCTGCTGCCCCCTCCCCCCCAGAGGGAGGTGTTTTAAATGGAACCAGCTATCCCAGGGGAGTTTTCTCTGCACTACTCACATCGCTTGGTCGCCCATTTTTAGATCACACACTGCAAATTATAGATAAGATGCATTATGCTAATTTCCTCCTGTAGAACTCTGAGTTATTTTTAGGACATGGTGTCTTGGAAATTCAGCTTTTCAGGTAAAAGTTCAAAATGAAGAGGAAAATAAAACTGAAGAAGAAGGGCACTCAAACTCGGACTGCAGTCACATGTCGGTCTGATGCTTTGTGATGAGAATTCTGGTCCCGCATAGCTTTTCACTGCAGATAGTGGAAGAAGCCCTGGACTTGGAAAGAAGCATCTTTAGACTGGTGTGTACATTCTGGTTCTGGGACCTTTGGGATAAATCAGTGTAGAATAATTTGTTTACTGCCCTCAACCTTAGTTTCTTCTTCTATAAAATGAGAGTGCTACCCCCCCCACCCCAAACTGAGTGCTCAATGAGATCAGTAAGGTTCCACCGACTGCTTAGCGTCTATAATGAAACCAGCTGTCCTTGCATAGACTTCAGCTTGCCGCAGTGTGTCAGGTAGGACTGTGTGCCGCGGCTTTCCGTTGTCGATCTGGGGGATGAAGAGCTCCAAGGCTTTCTGTCAAGGTGCTTCCGGAGTGACTTGAACCTCAAGCCTTGTGTCTAGCGACTGAGTGTGTTTGTAGTTCACACTGTGTTGTTGGTGTTCGGTGCCATGGAGTTGATAAATAGATCCGTCTGTGGCGTCCTGACAATTGTTATCGTGCACGGGTCCCTTGTTGCCGACATCCTGCCTCTCTATCTCATTGAGGGTCTTCTTTGTCGTTGTCCTGCTGCTTTGCCAAGCACGCCGTACATTACCAGACAGTGGTCTCTCCTTGGAATTGGCTTGATGACAGTGAGTGTTTGGTGTTTTGTGTGTTCCAATAACATGCCCAAAGTACATGAGACAAAGTCTTAACGTCTTCAATTCTAAGGAGGATTCTGACTATTCTTCTTCCAAGAGAGATTTGCTTGTTCTTCTGGCAGCCCGCAGTATTTTGAATATTCTCAGCAACACGGATTTAAATGCATTGACTCTTCTTTGGTCTTCCTTATTCATTGTCCAGCTTTCACAGACACATTGGGTCAGACACACCTCAGTCCTCAAAGTGACCTCCTTGTTCTTCAACAATATAAAGAGATGTCTTCACTTATTATGATGTTGTCTATTGGGTCAGTCGGAAGGATTTTTGTTTTCTTTACATTGAGTTGCAATCCATACTGAGGGCACACACAGCTCCAAAATGAGTAAAATGTCCTCTGGATATAGGGAATACTTGCATTTACTGTCCTTAAAGAATAAATAATCTCCATTTCAGAGCTTTGAAAAATTCAGACACGACTGCAAACCAACTGGCATTCTTTGTGTTCTCAGTGCTCTGGAGTTTTTCACTTGATGTGCAACGTAGCTCCCATTTGCTTCCTCAGAGCTACACTCCATCTTTCTGCACCCTGAGAGGCTATCCTGTGAAGATATATCGTTTGGACATTTCATTTAAAGGGACCAGTCCCTGGGGAAGAGTATCATGCTTGGCGAAATGCAGGTCATTGGAAAAGAGGAAGACCCACGACTAGGTGGATTGACACAGTGGCTGTAGCAATGGGCTCAAACATAGCAATGATTGTGAAGAAGACCCAGAATCAGTGTGATAGGTGGGCTTGGTGTGACAACATGGCCAAAGAACACATGTAAGATCAATTGAAGGGCGGAGATATAAGACGAGCCCCACCTTTGCTCTCTTGCTCTTGGATCTTCCGACCAGCCAACTGCCTTGTTCGTCCTGTTCGTCCTGCCTTGTTCGTGCCTTGTCTCGATCTCTAAGCTACACTACCCATGGGACACCTAATCCGTGGACTGTCTCGCTGTGAGTTGAGGTTCCTTTAAGCCCTGCTTCGCCACACTCCTGGAATACACATATCTTGAGCTGGGACTGTTGGACTCTATCATCTGGCTGACTGTTGGTGACCTGCTCTGCTGTTTGCTGCTTGTGGCCGGGTAGCCTGAATTGCTCTACAGAGGACTACTCAGCGGCGCTCAAGACTCGAAGGACTTCCAGTACTAGCAGTCTCATGCAAGTGAGTTGCACCGAGTCATTTGTACTGCTTTATAGATTATTTAACTGTGTTTTTTTTCTTCTGTTAGGTATCTTTCTATATATATAAATATAGAGAGAGAATTATTAGTGTCCTGGTTTTGCTACTCTGGAGAACCCTGTCTAACACAATCAGGAAGGCCCATAATCAGGGTTGTTATGAATCTGAATCAAGTAGATAGCCCCTAATAACAATACCATAACAAAGAAAAGTCAGATTCCTAAATGAGATTGCATCCACAAGTGTATTTTGTTGTTGTGTGCTGTGGTAGTTACATAATCAACTTGAAGATATTAAGAGTGAAGGGGTGGAATCTAGCCTGTCAATCAGGTGACAGCCTGATGATGCCTCCTGTGGGTGTGGTCTTCTCATGAGGATTCTGAGCACTTCTTCTCTCTGTCTCCGCTTTCCTTTGGATAAGCCATGTGGAGCTATGCTGAGACCTGAGCAAGTCATGTGGTGGAGACCTGTGGAGACAGCCCTGTGACGCTTCCACTGCCATTGGATCCACAAGATTTTTTACTCACCAGCATGCCATCTTCCCGTATTTCCATCATTGCATGTATGCATGAGCCTGAAGATGGGTATTGGGAATATGGGCTAATATCAGACTTAGGATTTGGTCTGAATTGGTCTGGGATGTTTTTTCAATATGCAATTGCTCTGAGATATAAAGCTCTCTCTTGCACATGAGTGTCTCTAGATTTTTTTCTCTAGTCAACTTGGGTTAATAAATGTGCCATCAGGTTGTTTCTGACTCACATTGTCCTTATAGAACATAATAGAACCATTCCACAGGGTTCCTTAGGTTGCATAAATTCCAGATTCAACTGACACATCTCTTGGGGTGCAGCTGGTGGTTTCAAGGTTCAAAACATGCAAACTCTTTAGTTAGCAGCCGAGTGCTTAATACTGAGCCACTTTTTTTTAAATGCCCTACTTTTATCTTTGATGTAATCTTCATTCAGCACCTCCAAATTAACTACTTTGAAAAAGCCATATGTTTCTTGCTAGAACCTTGGCTGATTCTATCAGCTTTTTGAAATGCAGGTGTGGTGTGATAGCTCTAGAATCATTTGTCAATTTGAGGATTTAGAATGGGCATGGAGTCTAGCCTGGTAATCAGATCATAGCCAATGAGGCTTCTGTGTGGGCATGGCCTTCTCCTGAGAATTCTGGGAAATCTGGTACTACCTCTTAGATGTGGGAGACACCTCCCTTTCTTTGCTTACAGCCTGGGAGACATAGCAGCTGACAAGACACATGAACCTACCCTGATGCAGCCCTTGATGCTGGAGAAGCCAGGCAGAGATGCCTGCCAGTGCTGAGATGTTTACAATACCACTGGATACAAAAACTTTCTACCCACTGACCTGTGATTGTCCTGCATTCAACGTCATTGCCTGTGTTTTATGAGTCTGAAGGGGACTTTATAGTATCAGACATATGGGCTAATATCAGACTTATTGACTTGATCTGGACTGGGCTGAGATGTTTGCTTAATGGACAGTTACTCTTTATATAAAACTTTCTCTTATATACATATACGTGTTTATGAATCTGTTTCTCTAGTCTACCCAGACTAAAGACCAAGATGGTTATAACTCAAACTGTTCCAAGTTAAATTGTGTCTCCTAAAAAGATGTGCTGACATTGTAACCCTTAGTGTCTGTGAAGGTGACCTTGTTCGGAAAGAAGGTCTTTGAAGTATTACCTGCTAACCTAAGGTCATATTGGAGTAGAGAGGTCCAAATCTAACAATTGGAAGTCCTTATGAGAAGAGGAGAAGAGATAAAGGTGCTGAAAGAATTTGGCCATGTGAAGATGGGGACAGAGACTGGGGTGAACCAAAGAACTCCAAGATGACCAGAAACCAGGATAAGCTTGGGAGAGCTAAGAACTATCTTTTCCTTGAGTCTTCAGGGGGGAGTGTGATCCAGCCAACAACTTGAGTTCAAATTTCAAGCCTCCAGAAAGGTGACAGTTAAATTTCTGTTGTGAAAGTCATTTACTTTATGATGGTGTGAGCTACTTTCTTACAGTAGCCCTAGGAAACTAACCATATGAATACTATCCAAGCCCAACTGGTCAAATAATATCTAGTAATTACATAGCCTGTATAAGACAGGATTCAGAGGCATACAATAAAAAGCGTTCTAATAATTTAAACTGAAGAGAATTAGTTGGAAGGCCTCAAGCTCACAGAAAGGCTGAAGGAGCATGCCTCCAGCAATGGCTCCCACACGGCCACTCTCGAGTCGATTGCTGCCCAGAGAATGATAGTTCATCTTCATTATCCATGATTTTGTATCTGAAACTTTGCTTTACAGCTAACATTTATTTGTAAAGCCCAAAGTAATGCTTTCTTGATTACTCATGGACATGGGGATGCACAGAGTGGCACAAAATATGAGTTGTCTCAAACCACACATTCCCAGATGAGGTCAGGCAAGATGGTGTTAATTCTTCTTATTTGCGCTCTCATACAGCAAGCAAATGTCCTTCTTGGGGTCTATTTAGTACCACTTAAAAATACATATATTTTTCTTCTTTTGTAGTTTTTGTTTTTTTTTGGGGGGGGGGCATCACTGCCTCTGGTGGTCGTGGATGCTACCTAGTGCTGCTCCTGAGAGCTGCCGCTGGATTTGAACCGCCACGCCTGTGGGCTGCAGTCCCGGACTCAACCACTTACGCCACCAGGGCTCAGCCCTATATTTTTCTTTTTGTTATTTAAAATGATCCCCAAGCATTGGGCTAAAGTGATGTTAATGTTCCTAAATGTAAGAGTCTATGAGGTGTCTTGTAGAGAAAATATGTGTGCTAGATAAGATTTATTCAGGCAGGAGTTACAGTGTGGTTAAACGTGAGCTCAATGTTAATGGATCAACGATCTATATTAAATAAGGAATATTTTAAAAGAAACACACAAAACATGGTGAATTAAGAGGTTGATAAAAATATTTTGACCAGCAGCTCTGTATTCACTAGCAGTGGGTCACTAATTCAGTGTCAGCAGTAACTGTGTGCGTGCGCACGTGCGTGCGTGTGTTAAAAACACACAAAAAACATACTCGATCTCACCAATTTCTACATGTGCACTTCGGTAACTCTGATTACATTCTCCAAGACTATTTTCACTATCTTCTTCCAAATCATTCCACTACCATTAACATGTGCTCATATCTCCTAAGCAAAATCTCCTCTTCTTCTGCCTCCCTCCCTGTTGTAGTTAGTAGGTGCTCATTACCAGCATTGTTTGTTCCAGCTCACAGCAACCGTGGGTACAACAGAAAGAAGCACCGCTCAGTCGGCACCAGCCTCACGATCGTTATGTTTGAGCCCATTGTTGCAGTCACTGTGTCAATAATCTTGTCGAGGGTCTTATTTTCTGTTTTATTAATTAGGATTAATATATACAAGGGTGTACCTCCCCAAATGGAAAATTTTTCCCAAAACTATGTACTTAAAATTTTTTTAATGAAACAACCTGATCACCTTCAAAGTACTCTCTATTACACTTATAGATTTGTTAAATCTGCGATCCAGCCTACTCTTGGTAACATTTTTCAACCGCATATGTTTGGATGACTAATTCCTTCTCTTCTTCACCTAATCTGTGTCATCAAACCAGTCTTTTCATGCCCCTCTTCATTCACAGAAACAAAAAGAAGTTGTACAGAGTGAGCTCAGGTGAGTAAGGTGTGGGGGGCAAGAGGGCATGCTGTGTTTTGCCAAAAAGTGGCACACTGAGATGGGTATGTGAGCAGGTGCATTGTCGTAGTGGTACAACCAGTCCTCAGTCTGCCACAAATCAGGCTTTGTTTGTTTCACACTGTTACACGATCTTTTCAGAACCTCTAAATAGAAAGCTTGATTAACAGTCTGCCTGGTGGAATGAAGTTCAAATGCACTACCCCCCTCACATTAACAAAACCAAAAAGCATCAGTTTTCAGGGGGTACCCCCTCATATATCAATAATTTCATATTCCAATAACATCCAGCAGAATGGTACATTTGCTACCACAATGTTTCCAAAAATTCTTTTTCTATATGGACCCCTTAATATAGTCACCCCACCACTACCTCCATGTTCCCCCACCCCCAAAATCCTTATTTGACTTGCTGACTCTGTAAGTTCTTCAGTCCTGATTTTCATACCCTACCCAAATGAAAAAGCATATACTGCAGCTTCAAGAGGGTGACCTCCAATGACATAATACTCCCAAGATGTGCCCTAATATGTACAATCAAAACCCAAACAGAACAATACAACCCCCACAAAATGTAAGATTTTGGCCACCAGATCAGATACAGCATACATCCTAGGTGGAATCTGCTGACAACTTTTAACTGTTTCAGTCAGACTTTTACCTTTTTGTTGTTGTTGTTGTTGTTTAGGGTTTTTTTTAGGCATCACTGCCCTCTGGTGGTGGGAGTAGGAGGCCCAGCCTTTGCTACTGTGGAGCTGGAATTGAACCTCCATTCCAGTGAGCCACAGTCCCGTGCACAACCACTATGCCACTGGGGCTCAGCCCCAGACTTTTACCTTTGACCTACTATGACCCTCTCCTATACGAAACAGGATGCCCTTCTCCATGGACTGGTGTCTCCTGACAACATGTCCCAAATACATGAGATGAAATCTAGCTCCATTTCTAACATTCTGGCTGTACGTCTTTCAAGACATATTTGCTTATTCCTTTGGCAGTACACAATACTTAGAATATTCTTCAACAACACCATAATTCAAATGCCCCAATTCTTTGATCTTCCTTCTTCATTGTATAACTTTCATATGCAAATGAGACCATTAAAAATGCCATGTTTTTGGTCATGATGTTGTTTATTGGTCCAGTTGTGAAGATTTTAGTTGTCTTTACATTGAATTTCACTCTAAAGGCTTCTGTGCTTGATCTTCATCAGTAAGTGCACCAAGTCCTCATTATTTTCAGCAAGCAAAGTTATGTCCTCTATATATCATAGGTTGTTAATAAACCAGCCTCCAACCCAGATACTTGATTTAGTCCAGTTTCTAAGATTACTTACTCAATATACAGATAGAATAATACAATGTTTCATGATTTTAAACCCCATAGTATTCCTTTGTTTTATTTGGATGTCTACCTCTTGGTCTGAATACAGGTTCTGCAGGAGCAAAATAAAGTGTTCAAAAATCCTCTGATCCTCAACATTATCATAGTCTGTTCTCATCCACACTGTGCAAAGTGACTGCATAGTCAATAAAACACAAATGAACATCTTTCTGGTATTCTTTTCTTTCCACCAAGACCTATATGACATCAGCAACGATATTCCTCATGCCACATCCCTTGAATTTCTCTGTTGCTGTATTGTTGCACTTGTTCTTTTAATTGCCTTCAACAAAATTTTACTTACATATGGATATTGTTTGATGATTTCCACATTCTTTTGGGTCACCTTTCTTTGAAACAGATATAAATATGGCTTTCCTCCAGCCAATTATCCAATTTGCTTGCTTCTAAATTTTTTGCATAGATGAGTGAGTACTTCTGGTGCTTTATCAGCTTGTTGAAACTGATGGTATTCCATCAATTCCTGGAGTCTTATTTTTCATGAATGCCTTCAATTCAGCTTAGACTTTTTTCTTTAATACCATTGATTCTTCATCATATACTAACTTCTTGGATTGGTGGTGTGGTAGTTATATAATCTGTCAACTTGTAAAGGAGTAGAGTCTAGTCTGTCAATCAGGTCACAGCTTGATGCCACCATTTGGGAGGTGCAAACAGAGATAAATAGCTCACTGGAGGCCAGATACACGTTCACTCCCTGTGAGACATTCCTGATGACAAGTACATAGCTATACTGATAGATCCAGAACCCTGGAGCTGGAGGAGCCACATGGAGACCGTATCAGTGCTGAGATGCTTCCACCACCACTGGATCCACAAGACTTTCCACTCACTGACCTGTGATCTTCCTGCATACAATGTCTTTGCATGGCTGTGTGAGTCTAAAAGGAATTTATGGAGTAATGACATACGGGCTAATTTCAGACTTATGCAAGTGATCTGCATTGAGCTGGGATGTTTTCTTATTGTACAGTTGTTCTTTGATATAAAGTTCTTTCTTACACACATTGGAGTCTCTATAAATTTGTTTCTCTAGTCAGCCCAGAATAACACTACTGGGATAACCCACTTTTTGGAACAACTAATAACCTTTGTTTTCTATGTATTTTCTCATTTCACATGTGAGATTATATAATATTTTTCCATTTGTGACTGGCTTATGATGCTTTCCAGGTTCATTCATGTTGTGATATGTATCTGGACTTCATTTTTCTTCATGTGTGAGTAATATTCACTGTACACACACACCACATTTCGTTTACTTATTGATGTGTTGCTGGACATGTTGGTTATTTCCACTTCTGAACTATCATTAACAGTGCTACAATGAACATTGGCATATACATCAACTTTATAGAACATTGCGATAGTGAATAAGGAGAATCTTATCTTTATCTTTGTAACATTTAGAAAGTTGGGGAATTAGGGAGCAACTGTACCAACTGCCAATTCCAGGCCCATAACACCTCTTCTGCAAGTCAGAAATCAGGACGTCTTAGCATCAGCAGGCCATGCTGGTCCTGCTGTAGCTTGTACCATCAAAATGAATGCACCCTCCTTACTTAAGTCAGTTCTAAATTTAATGTTTACACAAGTGTATCTAGTTGGTGTAGGCTAAATAACACTTCTAGTTCCAAGTGAGTCTAAAAAATATCATTTTCAACTTATCAACCTCCACAGTTTGGGAAAACACGCTATAAGGAGAAGGGAATTAATTCTACACAAGTCAACCCACCCTATCTGCTACAAGAATAGTTCTGAAAGCATGTCTCAAATGATATACTAGAAAAATCTGTGTTTCAGAGATTTTCAAAAAGAAAAAAAGACCAGACTTAAGTCTTTTTTGATAGTGTTATACCCATGGTGGCATGCTGGTTATGTTAACCAAAGAGTCAGCAGTTCAAAACTACCAGCTGCTCTGTAGGACCCAGTTTCCTACTCCCATAAAGAGTTATTGTCTCAGAAACTCACAGGGGTAGTTCTACCCTGCCTGTGGTAGTCTGGGTAAACTAGAGAAATAATCCATAGACTCGCATATGGATATAAGGGTATGCTTTATATAAAAGAGGAATGGGACATCGAGAAAGCATCCCAACCCAGTCCAGTTCAAAGTCAAAAATCCAATACTAACCCATATGCCCGATATCAGTACACAAAGACTCCTTCTGCCTCATGAAGTCACAGGTCAGTGGGTGCAGGATCCCGGCGCTGGCAGGGTCTCCCCATGGCTCCTCACTTCCAGGGCTCAGGGTCCATCAACAGCATCCAATGGTGATAGAAGTAACTCAGCACTGGTAGGGGTCTCCACAGGGCTTCTCCAGCTTCAGAGGTCTGACTCCATCAGGATAAGGCCATGTGGCTTCTCCTCAGGCTCCTCCAGCTCCAGCTTCTGGGATGCTGCCATCTTTTCTTGTCCGTAGTTCGTTGTCTCTGAGACTAACTCCCAACAACTCATCTCCATGAGGGAAATACCGCGAGATTTCCCAGAAGTCTCAGAAGAAAGCCATGCCCACATGGAAGCCTCATTGGCTACTCCATGGCTATCTCCAGATTAAGAGGCTAGCCTCCACCCCTACATTCCATCATGAAATTTGACATAAGCACATGACCGCCACACTGCCCCATAGAGTTGTTATAAGTCACCACCAACTTAACAGCAGTGAGTTTGGAGTTTTTATACATTTCTCTGCACAATGTTCATAATAATTCCTACTTCAGAGAACTGTCATTCATTCACCCACCCCCACCCTCCCATCAATATAACATTTCCCCCCCTGATTTTTACATTATTGCTAGACTTTTAGTTGAAAATGATAGAAATTAACTGGTTGTGTTATTCTGGGTTAAGTAGAGAAACAAATTCATAGATGCTCATATGTGTGTAAGAAAGAGTTTTATGCTGATGGTGGATGGCTATCAAAAGATTTAACATCTTGAATCTTAAAAGTCTTGAAGGTAGACAAGCGACCATCTAGCTCAGACCTAACAAAACACATATGGAAGAAGCACACCAGCCTGTGTGATCATGACGTGCCGATGGGATCATGTATCAGGCATCAAAGAACAAAAAAAAAATCATATCATTGAGAATAAGGGGAGTCAAGACCCATCTGTAGGCAACTGGACATCCTCTTATAGAAAGGTTGCGAGAGGAGATGAGCCAGTCAGGGTGTCATGTAGCGACGATGAAGCATACAGTTTTGCTCTTGTTCTTAAATACTCCCCTCCCCCCCATCATGATCTCAATTCCACCTTGCAAATCCAGCTATACCAGAGGATGTACAATAGAACTGGAAACACACAGGGGATACAGGACAGATGAATCCCCTAGGACCAGTGGGGAGAGTGGCGATACTGGGAGGGTGGAGGGAAGGTAGGGTAGAAAAGGGGAACTGATTACAAGGATCTACATATAACCTCCTCCCTGGGGGACCGACAACAGAAAAGTGAGTGCAGGACAGTGTAAGATATGACAAAATAATAATAATTTATAAATTATCAAGGGTTCATGAGGGAGGGGGGAAATGAGTAGCTGATACCAAGGCCTCAAGTACAAAGCAAATGTTTTCAGAATGATGATGGCAACAGATGTACAAATATGATTGACACAATGGATGTATGTATGTATTGTGATAAGAGCCCCCCAATAAAATGATTTTCTAAAAAAAGAAAGTGCTTTATATAAAGAGTAATTGTATATTAAGAAAGCAGTGCAGTCCAGATTAGGTCCATCTGTCCAATATTAGTCCATTTGTCCCATACCAGTCTATAAATTCCACTTCAGACCCACATGCAATGACACAGAATACAGGAAAATCACAGGCCAGTGGGTCAAATCAAAAGTCTTATGAATACAGTGGCAATGGAAGCATCTCAGCATAGGTGTGGATCTCCACGTGACTCCTCCAATACCAGGGCTTTGATTCTTTAAGTGTAGCTACATGTGGCTGGTCAACAGGAAGACCAAGCAGAGCTAGTGTATGTTCTACCTCCCAGGAGAAAGACAGGCATTCCCAGAATCCCCAGGAGAAGGCCATGCCCACATAAAGTCCTCATTGGTTATGACATGATTGACAGGCTAGACTCTAACCCTTCACAAGTTGACAAAAAATTATGTAGCTCCCACATTGGTGTGTGTGTGTGTGTGCATATGCATATATATAACATTGATGTATACACTAATGATTTACATATATGGATGTGTGTGTGTACTGTCATCAGATTGATTCCAACTCACAGTGACTCTGTATAGGGTTTCCAAGGCTTGGTAAAATTTTCAGGAGCAAAACAATTTTTTTCCCATGTAATGGTTGATGGGTTAACAGTCCAATGCATATACAACAGAATTTTCAGGCATGCATGTATATAAACATTGCATAAGCAAATTTGTGGCACAAGACCTCTTCAAAGTGTTGAAAATCAAAGACGTTATTTGAGGGCTAAGGTCTGTCTGAGTCAAGCCATGATATTTTCCATCACCTTATATGTGAAAGCTGAACATTGAATAAGGAAGAATGATGAAAAATCAATGCATTTGAACTACGGTGTTGGCAAAAATTATTGAAAGTACCTTGGAGTGCCAAAAGAATACACATTTCATCTTGGAAGAAGTACAGCAAGAATGCTTTTTAGAGGCACCGATGGTGAGGCTTCATTTCACTCATTGGACACGTTGTAAGGAAAGACTATCCCTGGAGAAGGACGTCTTCCTTTGTACAGTGGAGGGGTGACGACAGAGGAAGACCCTCAATAAGATGGATTGGCATGGTCGTTGCCACAATGGGCTGAAACATAGGAACAATCTTGAGGAGTGCGTGGGGCCGAGTGGTATTTCATTCTGTTGTTCACAGGGTCCCTAGAAACCTCAACCAACTCCATGGCACCTAACAACATGTTACAGAATTGCTGGGAGTACTGGGCAGCCAGCTCAAGGATGAACTTCCAGAATACCACCTAACATGGGCATCACAACTGACTGGGCGAGGAAAGTGCGGCTGCCTTTGCCACCTCCAACCCCTCACTGTTCCATTCTGCGTGGCCAGGAGGCACTGTATTGGGGCTGCTGCTATTCTGTTAAGAACTCGGTGGTCCCACCACTGAGAGCTGAGTTGTGTCACTGGCAAACATGGACTCTGAGTGGCTTTCCTTTCTCGCATTGCTCTCTTCTCAAAGGAAGGCTCACAAAGCTGTCTGGTTGGCCGGAGTTGGGTCACATCCCTTTGTCCTAGCTGCAAGGGAAGTTAGGGAAGCATGATTTCTGCCATCTAACTCAGTGAAGCAGGAACTTCCCTAATGGAAGGAAAAGTGACAAAATGCTGAGCGCCACAAAAATGTCTGTTCCACCTCTAAACAACACGAGCAGTTGGCACATAGACTATCTCTGAAAATAACAGATTATATAAAGAAAGAAAAACATGCTATCCATCATTCTAGAAAAATAGGCATTTTGTTTAGTGAGAAGGATTATGGATTGGCTTAAGGGTAAACACATAGATTAATGAAAGAGTCAGTATAAGCCCACTTGTATTTGGGGCAGTTAATTTTTGACAAGGGTGTCAAAGCAATTCAAGGAAAAAATAAGATCTTCAATAAATAGTGGGGGAGAAATGAATAGCCAATGGAAAATTATAAAGTTGTCTTCTTACTTCAAACCACAAATAAAATTAAGATCAAATGCCTAAGTGTACAGTTGAAACTATAAAATTTTTAGGAGAAACATCTGATAAACATTAACCAAACACAAACCATCCACTTTATGTTGTGGACTTATTAAATTCGGACTCACGGAACCCTATAAGAGAGAGTGGGACCCCCCCATATGAGGTGCCATTGAGGGGATTCCAACTCATAGTGAGTTTATGTCCAACAGAATGAAACACCATCCGGTCCTGCACCAGTCTCACATTTGTTACCGTGTTTGAGAACAATGTCGCAGCCACTGTGTCGATCCATGTCCTTGACAGTCTGCCCCCTTCTCACTGTCCCTCGACTTTACCCAGCTTGATGACCTTTTCTAAGGACTGATCCAAATTACATGAGCTGAGACATCTATATCCTCGGTTCTAAACAGCGTTCTGACTGAACTTCTCCCAAGACAGATGTGCTTGTCTCCTGGCAGCCTGTGGCACTTTCAACATTCTTTACCAACTCAAATGCATGATTCAAATGCACCAATTCTTCTGTCAGAGATGTCACTTTGAGAAAGGACTACGTTACCTGGTTTAAGCCATGGTATTTTCAATTGCCTGATGTGCATGTGAAAGTTGGACAATGAATAAGCCGTAAAGGATCCTCCAATAGATTTAGGGAAGACATTTTAAAGAAGCTGGTTGCTAGATCTTTTCTCCTGAAGAGCGGCTGGGATTTGAACCTTCAACCTTTCAGGTAGCAGCCAAGTGCATAGCCATTGTGCCATGATGACATCTTTTTGAAGAAACATACACACTGTTCGTGAACTGAAACAGACTCGAAGGGACACTCTGGGACAGATTAGAATTCCTCTATAAGGTTTGCAAGCCTCCTCTTTCTCCTACAAGTTGGCTGATGCAGCTAACAGTCCGATGATTAATCCACAATATAACAGAACTCCTTACAAGAAATACAGGTGTAACTATTTTTTTTAATTTTTATTTTATTTTATTTTTTAGGCATCACTGTCCTCAGGTGGTGGGAGTAGGAGGCTCAGCCTTTGCTGCTGGGAGCCGGAATTGAACCTCCATCCCAGTGGGCCGCAGTCCCGCGCACAACCACTACGCCACCGGGGCTCAGCCCCAGGTGTAACTATTTGTAACTCTATATTAGGCAATGGTTTCTTGGCTATAATGCCAAAGTACAAGCAAACAAAGGGGAGGAAAGGTCCAGATATGAAATTAGTAAATAGCAAAAACGTGTGTTGGTAGAACACCATCAAAAAAGTAAAAAGATAAACCCCCACATATGAAACCGACCTGCTACAGCCGGCCCTCCTCAGTCACTTTGCTACAATCTATTCTAATTTTCCCTATTACCTCTATTTGTTTCCATGTTTTAACTCTGATAAGAAAAACCTTACGTTCCTTAGAGTTCTGAGTCATTCCTTCTGGTTTTGATAACTAGCCAATGTGAATGACAAAGTGTAAAATAGGCAGGTCATTTACTAACTTCTTTTAAGGGCTTTTTTATTGGTGGGCTTGAGAAAAGCTGAGATTGGCTGTCTGTGGTGCATGGGTTATTGCTTTTTAAAAAGTGTTGTTGTAAATAAAATTTTTTTTTCAAAGAGAGCTTTACTGGAAAGCAGCCAAACTCACTTATTTACATACTTTCTATGTCTATTTTCTTGCTATCACTACAAAATTAAGTGGTTGAGACAGAAACCCTATCACCTGCAAAATCTAAAATATTTACTATTAGACTATTTAAAGATAAATATCTCACTCCAACTCTTAGGCAATCCTAATTAGTCGCAAGTTGGCAGTTTGAGCATCAAGTCCTTAGGACTCCATGCTCCTGTTATCTTGGCCTAAGAAATTCTTGTTAATTCTCTACTTTTGAGAGTATTTCAAAGGTTTCAAGACCTCTTGAGGAAGTACTTGTGGCAGAGGTTGATAGTTCAGCACTCACTGTTTTTAAAAAATAAGACTACCGTACATTTTAATGAGGCACTGCACTGCCCAGAATAAAGGCAACTGCTCTCAGCTTTCATTATAGCTGTGTGGTCCTATGACTAAATTCAGAATATTCCAAAAGTGAGGATTATTCCCTTTTTGTTATATCTTCTCCTTCCTTCTGGAAGGAAAACAATGACTGGTTAGTTATTTAGCAAACACTTTAGGTCATAACTACAGAACCATTCTTTAGAGTTGACAAGGAACCAGGGACCCTGACAAATAGATGTTTAAAAGATTAAACAAGGTTTTCAATATTAAAGCCACTGTGAACCTGGAACTTTTGTACCATTCCCCCAAAACTAGTCTTTTCAAATACAATATTATAGACAGGAGAATATGGTTCTCTAAAAGCATGGGCTATGGATGTGTTAGTCTTGACTATGCCCATCTTCAGCATCTAGAATGGAGTCTGGTGCATGGTAGGTACTCAATATAGTTAAAAGGATTTATGAAGCATTATGATCGTGAATCATGAAGAACCAACACAACTAAGTGTGATTAGAATTTTCTGTTTCTCTGAATTACCAATCAGAATCTTAGAAGTGGGAGAAGAGAGATGAGAAGCAGTTTGAAATAGTAAAACAGATAAAAAGCAAATAAGATTATGAGGCATGTGTTTAGTGTGTTGTTGAAAACCAGGGAACATTTGAAATAGACTGAAAGGAGAAATGAGGGTGCTGCAGGCTGAAAAAAAAAGAATTTATAGATATGCACATTATGATTTAATGTTTTAATTTCCCTAACTACACAGTTATAGCTCATATACTCATGGCATATCTCATCCAATCATTATTTCGATAACCAATACCAACAATAACTAAGAATTGCTCTATTAGTTATATGATCAACTTTGTTCTATGAAGGTGTTTAAAAGTACTGCTACTGGGGGGCTGAGCCCCGGTGGCGTAGTGGTTGTGCGCGGGACTGCGGCCCACTGGGTTGGAGGTTCGATTCCAGCTCCACGGAGCAAAGGCTGCCTCCTACTCCCACCACCTGGGCAGTGATGCCCTAAAAAAAAAAAAAAAAAAAAAAGTACTGCTACTGGTGAGTTCCAATTCACACATGCATGAATTAATTCCAAACAAGATGTGTTTAAACAAGTCTTTGTTATTACTGGATGCCTACAGACATCCCAGTAATACATTTGTGTTAGTCTCATTAGGTTGCCTTAAAAAATAAAAGCCCAATCAAACCAAGGACTTCCAAGGGAATCTGCTAGGCCAGTGAAATTAGAGACCAAGGAGTCGGTTCAGAAAGTTTTACTATTCATAGATTATCTTTTTTTTTTGGGGGGGGGGGAGGGGGCATCCCTGCCCTCTGATGGTCGTGGGAGCTACCCAGTGCTGCTCCTGAGAGCCGCTGCTGGCTTTGAACCACCAAGCCCGCAGGCTGCAGTCCCATACTCAACCACTTATGCCACCGGGGCTCAGCCCAAGTTTTACTATTTGTGTGTGTTATTCCAAAGGTGGAATGTCAATGTGCTTTTCTCAGAGGGCAGAGGACAATCACAGGGTCTGAGTGTAAAAAGACATAGTAAGAAAATGTGGAACTGTGTCGGTGAAAAACAAGCCAGGAGAGTAGTACCAGGAGCCTTTTGGCCCCCCATCACAAGACCTGTGCATTCTCTGAGAGTAGCGAGGGGTGTCTTATAAGAACTTTGTTGGGAAATCTCACCCCATTCATGCAGCAGCCCTGTCTTGTCCATTCAGAACTTACCTTTGTTCTCTACATCCCAAAGAACTCAAAGGAATAGTGTTTGTGTCCCTCAAGGATGTCCAAACTGCCTTTGAGGGTAGTGTCAAAACAAGAGCACAGATTTCTTCAGGGAAAGGGTTTTTACAAGCCTCCCTGCCATCGAGTCCCTGCTGGCTCCGAGTGACCCCCTGTGGGTTTCCAGACTAACCGCGGACAGGAGTAGGAAGCCCAGCCTGTCTCCTGCTCCCCATGAGGATGGCAACCCAATGCATAGCCACTGCCCTCCCCAAGCCCCTCAGGGAAGGGCTAGACTGAGTGATGCAAACACTCTTCTCAGAAGTGTGTAGACGTTGACGGAAAGCATGCAGAAAAGTAATAGCTTCACATTTTCGTAATTTTTTAAGTAATAAAGGTACCTAGAGATAGTGGAACAATGATTTTTTTTACTTATCTTTGTGTTAGAAGCACAAATTAAAGTATTAATATTGCTAATTTAATTTGCTCATGTACTAGAGTTTCAACTGAGCTTCATGTAAAACCAAATTTATCCCATAAACTTTTCTCTAAAAGGATATTAATTCAGCTATCATCTATTTTCCAGAAAAAAATTGTATGTTTCTGATACATTCATTTAAAAAATTTTTCCATTTATGTAAATTGTTTGGGTGTGACCAGAAAAATTCATTCCAATTTGGTTTTTAAATAAACTTTCATCTTCTATTTCTATTTTGTACATGAACCAGTGACATCCACTGTGATTTTCTGCTTCCTCATAAACATAATTCAAGCTGATATTTGACAAAATGTTATGTTTACCAAAACTTATTACTGTTAAGAAAATGCCTTCTTCTCTTGACTTCTTTAATTTATTAATTAATGCTACAAATAATAATGATAAATCACTTACATATGTCAATAATTATCATTAGTGAGCCAAAAGAGAGGGTTATTGCACAGAGCTTGAAAGAGGCAGAGACTTAGGAGATAATTTTCCAAATAAGTGTAAAAATTTTATGCTTATAACTAGTAAAAGGAATCCCTGAGAATGAACAACAAGAGGATCTTCAAAGGATCATGGATTATTGTGATATGATATTAAACCATTTAATGGGCTGCTTTCTCAGGGAGAGCTGTGGGCATGGCAGAAACCTGTCTAGTACAAAGAGGAAGTCATGAAGATTCTCCAAGTAGCGGGTTCTTATCTGGACAGCTACACACCCTGGTATCCATACAAAAGAACTGTTATGAAAGAATGATAAAAAATGATGCCGACTCATCGATGGTAGCAATCATGTACAAAATATGTCTCTGAATAGGGATGATTCTTGGCTGCCCATTTGCACATAAGAACTGGTTTTGAAACCTTGTATTATGTAAGTATACATTATGTAAACCTAATCTTTACAATGAAAAGAATGCACTTTATGAAGAATGCTTTCTTTCCTTCTCCTTCTTTCCTCCCTTATGACTTACCTCAGAGTTTGTGTGCACAGGGGCGAGGTGACGACCTGGCACACAGTGAGGGAGGCGGAGGAGCGTGAGCACGGTATCTACCTGGAGAGCTGGTGGGGGCAGCTTGATATCAGACGCCAGAGTATGAGTGAAGAGATGTGTCTATGAAGGGGCAGAAGCAGCCATGGGAGATTATTTACATACAAAGAGATTGAGAATAATGGCTGCTAAAATGCTCACTACTATAGGAAACTAGAATGAATCCTGTATCTTGGCATACACAATACTGATAACTTAATGAATGACTACGTATGTAAATGTAGACGCTTATCACTGCCCTGGTGGCAATGGATCTAAATATAGAGAAACAAATGTAGCTGCACATGTATGTACATACATGTGTTCCCTAGCCACAGTGTGGGGCAGGCAGCAGCATGCCTAAAAGCAATGAGTGCCCTTTGCGCCCTGTGTGAGTTTCTAATTACCATTCTTCATTGACAGGAACGAGGGCTTTTAGAAGGAGGAAGGGACAAAGGAGGGAAGAAAGGAGGAGAGCTCTTCTCAGGGTTGGGCTAAGGAAAGAATAAAAGGACTCGGGACATATTATTTCAGAAGGCAGCCAGAGAATATCAAGGTGTCGTCACCTCGCCACGGTGAACAGACTCTGAGGTAAGCCATACACTCTTCATAAAGTGTATTCTTTTCATTATAACGATTAGGTTTATATAATATATACTTACATAACTGCAATACAAGGAAGCTCCTACTGGTGAATTCTGGGGCAATTTAATCATCAAAGTAAATAAAAATACATGACTTGGAAAACAGAATAAAAAGGAATTTACAATTCCATACCAATATAAATAAATGTAGAGAGAAGAAAGATTATGCTTGCAATTAATAAATACAGAAGGAAGATGGAATTAGAAATTCATTATTTGGCAATCATTAAAATAAATTGGACAGAAAATTAAAGTCAATAAATGCAAAAATTTTCCCACCGCTTATCTGTCAATTTGTCATACTGTGGCTGTATATTGCTATTGCACTGTGGTTATGTGTTCTCCTTGTGTGTTGCTGTAAAGCTGAAAGCTGTGTCCCTGATATGTCTAATGCCAGCAGAGTCACCCAAAGTGAACAGGGTTCAGTGGAGCTTCCGGACTAAGAACAGACTACATAGTAGGACTTGACTGTCCACGGTTAAGAAATTAAACACTGAAAAGTTTATGTATAATATTGAAATATTGTCAGATACTGAAGGCTAGTGACTGGAAGCAGATCGTGCCAGAAGATGAGCCTGTCAGGCCACAAGGAACTCAAAATCTGACAGGACGAGTTGCCTTCCCAAAGTAAAGGTGACCATAATGATGGAAATAGAGTAAAGCCTATAAGAATAAAGTCTTCAGGACTTTATTTGCTGATGAGGCAGGACTTTAAATTGGAAGAAACTGCTACAAAAATATACTTATAATTCGAACTTGAAATTTATGAAGTATGAATCTAGGGAAGTTGAAAATCGTCAAAATAAAATGAAATGCATAACACTCAATCTTAGCTGTTAAGTGAGATGAAATGGACTGGAATTGACCATTTTGAATCAGAAAACCATAGGGATTACAAATGCTGAGAATGACACAGTCAAGAGGAATAGTTTTGCATTCATCTTTAAAAAGGACATTTCAAGATTTATCTTGAAGTGCAATACTGTCTGCGATAGGTGTATATAGCTACACATTAAGAGATGTCAATCCATAAAAATATTACTGCAATTTCTACTCCAATCACTAATGCTAGTGATGCAGAAGTTGAAGAATTCTGCCAATGTTTTCAGTCTGAGATTGATCAGCATACCTTCAAGATTCATTGAGAGTTACTGGAAATTGGAATGCAAAAGTTGGAAACAAAGAGGAAGGAGTAGTAATAGGAAAATATGGTCTTGGTGAGAAAAATGAAGCTGAAGGTTGCATGATAGAATTTTGGAAGGACAATGACTTGTTCATAACAAGTGCATTTTTCAACCATATAACCAACAACTATGCACATGGACTACTGCAGATGGAATTCATAGAAATCAAATCGACTATATCTATGGGAAAACTCAGTACCAGCAGTTAAAACCAGGACAGAGGTTGACTATGGAACAGACCATCACTCGCTTGTATGTAAGTTCAGGTTGAAGCTAAAGACAATTAAAACAAGTCCACAAGAACCAAATATGACCTAATAGATCCCACCTGAATTTGAAAACATCTCAAAAACAGATTGTCAGTGGGACACTCCTGGAGGTTAACAAACAGACCTTGAACTACTTGCAGGTTTTTATTTTGTTATTCTCACTTTTATTTTTTTCATGTGTGTGTGTGTGTGTGTGTGTGTGTGTGTGTGTGTGTGTATAGGACATTGGGGCTTTTCTTGTTATCAGTTTTATTTTCTTTGATAGCTTCATCTTAGGATGCCTTATCTATTTGTACATATGGTTGTCACTGCAAGTATATATAGATAAGATAGGCTGGATAAACAGTCTGGAGGAGAAAACAACGGGATTGATGGTTCTGGAGGGAACATGGGAGCTGTGGAGGTGGGGTAAAGGAGGTGGTGTTGACCAACCCAGGGATAAGGGAACAGTAAGTGATTCAGAATCAGTGTCAAGGTGGGTGTGAGAGCCATGATAGGGATTGAGCAAAAGTAATGTAATGAGAGAAATTGCTGAGATCCAAATGGAGGCTGAGCATGCTAGTGGGACAAGAGGAAAGTAAAAGGAAATAAAAGAAAGAACTAGGGAGTAAAGGGCATTTATAGAGGTCTAAATACAGGCATATACATAGGTAAATATATTTATATATGTTGATGGAGAAATAGATCTACATCCATATACTTGTAGGGTTAGTATTAAGACAATAGATGGGCATTGAACCTCCACTCAAGTACTTCCTCAATGCAAGAACACTTTGTTCTATTAAATTGACATTCCATGATGCTCACCTTCCCAACAAGATCACTGAAGACAAATGTGTGCATAATCAAAAGTGGTGAAGAAAACTGATGGTGCCTGTCTATCAAAAAATGTAGCGTCTGGGGTCTTAAAGGCCTGAAAGTAAACAAGCAGTCATGTAGTTCAGAAGCAACAAAGCCCACATAGAAGAAGTACACCAGCCTGTGTGACCACGAGGTATTGAAGGGATCACGTGTCAGGCACCAAAGAACTAAAAATTATATCATAAATAAGGGAGAGTACTGAATGGGGACACAAAGCCCATCAATAGGTGACGCAACAGTCCCTTACAGAGGGAGCCACTGGGGCTCAGCCCTTCCCTCTAGTTCTTTTTTTTTTACACATTTTATTTCTTTTGTGTGTGTGTGTGTGTGTGTGTGTGGCATCACTGCCCTGGTGGGAGTAGGAAGCCCAGCCTTGCTCCTGGAGAGCTGCTGCTGGATTTGAACTGTCAACCCTGTGGGCTGCAGTCCCGCGCACAACCACTAGGCCACGAGGGGTCCGCCTCTCTCTAGTTCTTAAATGCTTCCTCCCACCCACTATCATGATCCCAATTCTACCTGACAAATCCAGCTAGACCAAGGGATGCAAACTGGAGCTGGAAACATGGGGAATTCAGAACAGATGAACCCTTCAGGACCAGTGGTGAGAGTGGTGATGCTGGAAGGGTGGAGTAGAAAGGGGGGTAGAGTAGAAAGGGAAGGTGGAGTAGAAAGGCAGAACCAATTGCAGGAATCTACGTATGACCTCCTCCCTGGCGTATGGACAACAGGGAAGTGGGTGAAGAGATACATCGGACAGTGTACCATATGACAAAATAATGGTAATTTATAAATGATGAAGGGTTCCTGAGGGAGGAGGAGTGGAGAGGGAGGGGAAATATGGGGAGCTGATATCAAGGCCCTAAGTGGAAGGAGGATGTTTCGAGAATGATGATTGCAACAAATGTACAAATGTGATCTGCATACAATTGATGTATGTATTGATCGTGATAAGAGTTGCATGATTTAAATAAAATGATTTAGAAAAAATTCAGCCCCTCCCCCCCTTGTCTTGTCTGCTGTTTGCAAACTGAGTTTGCTCTTCTTGCCTGAGGGCATATTTTCTCAGTCTGCTTCCTTGACCTTGGACCAGCAGCCAGAGGGAGTTGAAGAACCTTTAGTATATTAACTGTCCCAGGAGGCTGTCTACAGGGTACCAAGGTAGGTCAAGTACCTCAAGTTGGTCTAATCTAGGCCCTCTGGCAGTCCCTGCTTCAGTGAACCAACCAGATTGGCAGCACCATTATAATAGTGCTGGGACAACAATGAGTGTAGCCTGGATTATGCCTGGTTCGAAGGTAGAATTGTTTAAACTGTCATCAAGGAAACACTGTTTAGTTAGGTCAGGTCTTCACCTCATCCTAATCCTGTATAGTAGTAGACAGTGCCCTCCAAAATGGGCCTGAAGCCACCGGCCTATATAGCTCAGAATTCGATGACATAAGGAATTATGGCCAGAAAGGCCATAACAGTTGACGATAACTCAGTAGTTTCCATTCTATAGCCAAGTCTTCCTCCTCCTCAGCAGCCTTTATGTACTTGATGTGGAGTCGCTGGTCCAGTGCGTACCATTCATGTTATATCTGCCACTACAGGAAGAATAGCTGATGGCATTGCCAATGCTTATGGTTATGAACATAGTTAGAGTACATAAATGTCTACAGAATTGTTCCTAAACTGTGAAACAATAAATTTGCTTGTTAAAGCTAAAACAAACAAACACAACAAATAAGCAATTAGCTTCTCTCTTAGCTTCTCTTGCTGAGACACTGAAAGAAGAATCTGTACTTAAGGGTTCCATTTCCAGAAATTCAGACTGGTCTAATATTACATTTCTTGCACCAGTATCCCACACCCTTAGTAACAACCATTCCTAGGGATATTCCCCAGGCTTTTGCTTGTATGTATTTGAAAGCTCAAGCAGATCTTTGTGAGTAAAGTGTGCTGCTTCTTGGGTAATTATCTCAACCTCATCTTAAGGCACTTTCTGAGCCTTGATTTTAGTTACAGGTCTAGAGGAAATAATGGGTGTTGAGGGTATTTCCCGGGTGCTCGCAGCAATATCTTGTAAGGTGTCTCCCTGAGGCAATGCTGCAGATGCAGCCCCAATGGCATTTCACCTTGAACAGTTTGGTTAATCTGCTCAGGTGAGGGTTGTTTTATTGCTAGTGGATTAATACCTTCACCTGGGAGGGGTGGGTCTATTGATTAGGTGGCTCATTTGTTTCTAGAGGCTCAATATCCCCCTCTTCTGAATCATCAGCCCACATGTTCCCATCCCATGTTTCAGGGTCCCAACTTCTTCCTATCAATGCCCTCACTCTGGTATCAGACACTGCTCTACATCTGCCATTCAGCTGACTTGCACAGTGAGACTCTGGACCTGCTTCTCAGCAATGTCAGCTCTGTTTCTAGAGGAGAGATGGCTGTCCTTTGTAGAACAGGCAGAAGCTTTTACGTCTATTAGTCGGCACCTGAGGTGAGCTTCTGAGGCTTTGAGATCACTCCTCTCCTTAGTCACACTTTCCGTTGTAAAGAGGACCAACCAGCCAGATTCACTACACTTGTCATCCTGAAAAAACTGCTGGAAAATATCAAATGTACGATCACCCAGAGCCTCTCCTTTAACCAGTACCCCAGCTACTGGTGGTGATACTGCAGATATTAGCTTTGCTATTTCACACCATGTTTTAATAAGAGCAGGAGACTTGTCCATGCCTTTGGGTATATAAATAGCATTACCAGTGCTGTTAAGATTAATCAGGCTGGAGAGCCAATTTAAGTGCCCATATTTATGATTTTATTTTTCTAGAACCACTCTCGGTACCAATTATGTTAGGGCTTTCTAGAGAAACAAAATCAGGATGCTAATATGATATATATATTTATATAGATAAATAACATAAGAAATAGCTAATTAATCTGTAAAGCTGTACAAATGGCTCAGTGCAAGTCACTTCTGTGAGACAGCTAATACACCAGTAGTCCTTCAAGTCTTGAGGACTGCCAGGTAGAGCAAATCAGGCTATCCAAACTCAGACTGCAAACAGCAAGGCAGGTCGCCAACAGTCAGCCAGATGACAGGGTTTGACAATCTCCAGCTCAAGAGACGTATATTCCAATAGTGTGGTGAAGCAGGTCTTGAAGGAACCTTAAATTACAGCAACACAGTCCACGGGTTAGGTGTCCCAGAGGTAGTGTAGCTTGCAAAGGGAGGCACAGAATAAGGAAGGCAGCTGTATACTTGTCCAATGATCAAAGAACAAGAGACAAGAAAGGCGAGACTCACAAACCATTTATCTTTCTACCCTTCAATTAATCTGACATGTGTTCATTGGCCATGTTGGTACAATAAACCTATCACAATAGCCTTGAAAAAATTCCATTTTTTGGTGTTCCCTCATACATATGAAAACAAAAATAATTCAAGTCTCGAGTTACAGTATTGAAAGATTCTATGGGAAAAACATTGAACGATACAAGAAGTATCCAAAGAAGATGGAAAGCATATATCACTGTACCAAAGATCAGGACTCTATTCCACTATTTCTTTTTTGGGTATCACTGACCTCTGGTGGTCATGGGAGCTACCCAGCCTTGCTGCTGCTGAATTTGAACCGCCAAGCCCATGGGCCACAGTCCCTCACTCAACCATTATGCCACCGGGGCTCAGCCATCGATTCCACTATTTCACACAGTATCATATGCGCTCTGGTGCTGAAGGAAGAAGTTTATATGCACCAAGAGCATTAGCCAAAACAAGGCTCCAGGAATTGATGAAATACAAATTGACGTGTTTCAACAAGCTGATGAAGTACTGCACACACTTATGCCTGGAAATGTGGAAGACAGATTGGGAGGCCAGCTGATTGGGAGAGATCCATATTTGTACTCATTGCAAAGAGAAGTGATCCAACAGATTGCTCAAATTATAGAAATATATCATTAATATCACATAAAGGCAAAATTTTGCTGAAGATAATCCAACAACAGTTGGAGCAGTATGTTGACAGGAAACTTTCAGAAGTTCAGGCTAGATTCAAAAAAGGTCATGGAATAAGGAATATTGATGATGTCAGATGTATTTTGACTGAAAACGGAGAGTAACAAAGGGATGTTTTATTGACTATACCAAGGAATTTGACTGTGTGGATCACAACTAACTAGGGGTAGTCTTGAGAAAAATGGGAATCCCAGAGCACTACATTGTGCTTATGTAGAATTTGTACATTGAAGAAGAGGCTGTTGTGAGAACAGAACAAGGGAATACTGACTGCATGATTTAAAGTCAGGAAAGGTACATATCAGAATTGTATCTGCTGAGCAAATCATAAGAGAAGCTGTATTATATGGAGAAGAGCACTGCATTAGGATTGGAAGGAGGCTTATTAACCTTCAATGTGCAGATGATATCACCTTGCTTGCTGAAAGAGAGGGGGACTTGAAGTATTTGCTGATGAAGATGAGGATTGCAGCATTCAGTATGAATAACAACTCAATGTAAAGCAAAACAAAATATCCTCACAACTGGATCAGTAGGGAGCACCACGATAAATGGAGAAATGTTTGATGTCAAGATTTTTGTCTTAAATATATGCATAAGCAAATGCGGTAGTGAAACCTGATAGTGTCTGGCTATCAAAAGATGTAGCGTCTGTGGTCTTAAAGGCTTGAAGGTAAACAAGCAGCCATTCAGAAGCAACAAAGTCCACATGGAAGAAGCACACGAGCCTGTGTAACCACAAGGTGTTGAAGGGGTTACATATCAGGCATCAAAGAACTAAAAATTGTATCATTATAAATGAGGGGGAGTACAGATTGGGGACACAAAGCCCATCAATAGACAAAGCGACATCCCCTACAGAAGGGTTGAGGGGAGGAAATGAGTCGGGCAGGTACAGTGTACCAGCAATGAAATATGCAATTTTTTCTAGTTCTTAAATGCTTTCTCTCCCCCACTTTCATTATCCCAATTCTACCTTCCAAATCCAGCTAAACCAGATGATGTACAGATAGAAACTGGAAACATGGGGAATTTAGGACAGATGATTCCCTTCAGGACCAGTTGTGAGAGTAGCAACACCAGGAGTTTGAAGGGAAGGTAGAGTAGAAAGGGGGAAGCAATTGCAGGGATCTACATATAACCTCTTCCATGGGGTATGGACCACAAGGAAGTGGGTGAAGGGACACAATGGACAGTGTACAATATGAGAAAAGAATGATAGTTTGTAGAGTATCAAGGGTTCATGAGGGAGGGGGAGTATGGAGGGAGAGGAAATATTAAGAGGTGATACCAGGGGCTTAGGTTGAGGGAGAATATTTTGAGAAAGATGATGGCAACAAATGTGCAAATGTGGTTGGCATACAATAGATGTATGTGTTGATTGTGATAAGAAGTTGTATGAGCCCCCAATTGAGTGATTTATTAAAAAAAAGAAAAGAAAAGAAAGGGGGAACCGATTTTAAGGATCTACATATAACCTCTTCCCTGTGGTATAGACAGCAGGCAAGTAGGTGAAGGGAGACATCGAACAGTGTACAATGTGACAAAATAACAATAGTTTATAAATTATTATAAGTAAGGGAATGGGGGTACTAACCCACCCAAGGGGAGCATATTGTTTATATCTCCACAGGGAAAGAGGGACCAAACTTAAACCTGGTGTTCCAGGATGTGACTGCAGCATGACGGCATGAAGCAGGGAACTAGTGGAGGAGTCTGAACGCCCAACCCCAATCCCAACTATGGGGGCAGCCGCCTCTCCCCTCAGGAGAGCGTGTTTTGGAGGACAACACTGAAGCTGCAGCTTGGGGAGTGAGATATGCCCGACCAGAGCACACGAGAACAAATGAAGGGAGAGGAAGAGAGAATGGAGTGCATCCTGACCCACCAAACCGTCAGAACGATATTCCCACTAAGAACAGCCAATGTACAGACAGGATCATATGGCCACCCCCACTATGAGATACGGCTTCTCTTGCTGACCCAAATCCTCCGAAGACAACAGTGGAGAAACGGGATCAGGATTATACCCTGTCAGACCCAACCACACCATGGCAAAAAACTAAGGGTGTCCAACAGAGCATGGAGTTCCCGATGGAGTGCCAAGGATATACTTTGGTGCCAGGACGTGGCACCCCATCCAACTCAACCAGGGGACGCTCCTGGAGGTTAACGAACAGACCTTGAATTATTTACACGTTTTTATTTTGTTATTATTTTAATTTTTTTACATGTATATATTGGACAGTGGGATTTCTTTGTTGTCATTGTTTTATTTTCTTTGGTTGCTTCATCTTAGGCTGTCTGTGACTTTTGTACATATTGTTGTCTCTGCTGGTCTATATAGATAAGATAGCTTGGATGAACAGTTGAGGTGAAAATGATAGGACTGATGGTTCCAGGGTGGGGGCGATGGGGGGAATGGGAGGTAGGGAAAATGGGGGAAGGCAGTGGGGTTGACTAGCCCAGGGACAAGGAAATAACAAGAGCTTCAAAATCAGTGACAAGGTGGGCGTGAGAGGAGCAATAGGGATTGATCAAGAATAGTGTAACAGAGGGAAAATATTGAAACTCCAATAAAGGGGTACCATGATAGTAGGACAAGAGGAAAGTAAAAGAAAAGAAAGGAAAGAACTGGGGGTGGGGTAAAGGGCATTTCTTGAGGTCTAAATACAGGCATGTACATAGGTGAATATATTTATATATGTGATGAGGAAATAGATCAACATGCATGTACTTATAGAGTTAGTATTTGGACAGCAGATGGGCATTGGATGTCCACTCAAGTACTTCCTCAGTGCAAGAACATTTTGTTCTATTAAATTGACATTCCATGATGCTCACCTTCCCGACATGATCACTATAGACAAATGTACATGTGTCAGGCAGGGTTCTCTTAGAGAAATAAAATCAGGACACTAGTAATTCTTTTTATATATTTATATACAGAGAAAGGTATATAAGATAAGAAACAGTTAACTATCTATAAAGCAGTACAGATTGCTCGGTGCAACTCACTTGCGTGAGGCAACTAGAAGACTGGCAGTCCTTCAAGTCTTGAGGGCCACTGAGCAGTCCTCTGTAGAGCAATCCAGGCTATCTGGTCACAGGCAGCAAACAGCAGAGCAGGTCGCCAACAGCAGCCAGATGAGAGAGTCCAACAGTACCCAGCTCAAGAGATGTACATCCTAGGAGCGTGGTGAAGCAGGGCTGGAAAGATCCTCAACACACAGCAACACAGTCCACGATTAGGTGTCCCACGGGTAGTGTTTCTTGGAGGTCCAGGCACAGGACGAACAAGGCAGCTCTCTGGTCTGAAGATCCGGAAGCAAGAGAGAGGACGGGACTTGCTGAGCTCTTCCTATCTCTGCCCTTCAATTCATCCCGCATGTTCATTGGCCGTGCCATCACAACAGACCCACCAATCTTCTGTGGCCATGTTGGCATAACAAACCTATCTATTACAGTACACATAAGCAGGTGTGGTGAAGAAAGTTTATGGTGCCCGTCTATCAAAAGATGTAGCATCTGGGTTCTTAAAGACTTTTTTTTGGGGGGGGGGTGCTCTTAAAGACTTTAAGGTAATCAAGCAGCCATCTTGTTCAGAAGCAACAGAGTCCACAAGCACACCAGCTTGTGGGATCATGAGGTGTTATCAGGCTTCAAAAACTAAAAGTCATAACATTGCGTGTTTACTTCCCTCATATGATCGCTGATGACAAATGTGTGCATAAGCAAATGTGGTGAAGAAAGCTGATGGTGCCCAACTATAAAACTCCAACTACAAAAGATAAAGCCTTGAAAGTAAACAAGCAGCCATCTAGCTCAGAAGCAACAAGTTCTACATGGAAGAAGCACACCAGCCTGTGTGACCACGAGGTGTCAAAGGGATCATGTGTCAGGCATCAAAGAACTAAAAATTATATCATTATAAGTGAGGGGGAGTACTAAGTGGGGACTCAAAGTCCATCAATAGGTGAAGCGGCATCCCCTTGCAGAGGGTTGCAGGGAGGAGATGAGCCAGTCAAGGTTGGAGTGGAAGGGGGGGAACCAATGGCAGGGATCTACATATAACCTCTCTGGAGTATGGACAGCGGGGAAGTGGGTGAAGGGACACATCGAAGAGAGTACAATATGAAAAAGTAGTAACAATTTGTAAATTATTAAGGGTTCATGGGAAGGGGAAGAGGGGGAGGAGGAGAAATATGGGGAACTGGTACTGGGGGCTTGAGTGGAGGGAGAATGTTTCCGGGGTGATGATGGCAACAGGTGTATAAATGTGGTATACATACAATTGATGTATGTATTGATCGTGATGGGAGTTGTATGAACCCTCAATAAAATAACTTATTAAAAAAAGTTATCAAGTGTTCATGAGGGAGGGAAGAGCAGGGAGGGAGCAGAAAAATGAGGAGTTAATACAAAGGGATTAAGTAGAAAGAAAATGTTTTGAGAAGGATGATGGCAACGAATGTGCAGATGTGCTTTGCATACAATGAATGTATGTATGGATTGTTATAAGAGTTGTAAGAGCCCCCAATAAAATGATTAAAGCACACGCAAAATATTTTTGTCTTGCTTGGATTCACAATCAATACTCATGGAAACTGGCCTTTATATAAGCAGCTTCCTTGCTAACTTCAATCATGGTCCTCCCACCAGTACCAGGAATTGATTCCCTTGGGAAAACATACATTAATCAACTTGCATAGTTCCAGTCAATCATTTTCTGGGCATTACAAGGACTTATAAAAGTGATTCCTAAAAAAAAAAAAAAAAAGGAAAAAAAGTGATTCCTCAATGACAAGGTGGGTGTGAGAGGTCTAATTGAGGTTGATCAAGAGTAATGTAACAGAGAGAAAATACTGAACCCAAATGGAGGCTAAGCATGATAGTGGGACAAGAGGAAAGCAAAAGGAAATAGAGGAAAGAACTGGGGGATAAAGGGCATTTATACAGGTCTAAATACAGGCATGTACATAGGTGAATATATTTATATGTGATGATAGGGAAATAGATCAACATGCATATATTTATAGGGTTAGTATTAGGACAGCAGATGGGCATTGGTCCTCCACTCAAGTACTTCCTCAGTACAAGAACATTCTACTCTATTAAATTGACATTCTATGGTGCTCACCTTCCTGACATGATCACTGAAGACAAATGTGTGCACAAGCAAAGGTGGTGAAGAACCTGATGGTGCCCGGCTATCAAAAGCTATCAGGGGTCTTAAAGGCTTGAAAGTAAACAAGCAGCCATCTAGCTCAGAAGCAACAAAGCCCACATGGAAGAAGCACACCAGCTTGTGGGATCACGAGGTGTCAAAGTGATCAGTTATCAGGCTTCGAGAACTAAAAATCATAACATTGCATGCTCACCTTACTGATATGATTGCTGATGACAAATGTGTGCATAAGCAAAGCTGATGGTGCCCGGCTATCAAAAGATACAGCGTCTGGGGTCTTGAAAGTAAACAAGCAGCCATCCAGCTCAGAAGCAACAAAGCCCACATGGAAGAAGCCCACCAGTCTGTATAACCACGATGTGTTGAAGGGATCAGGTATTAGGCATCAAAGAACTAAAAATTATATAATTATAAATGAGGGTGAGTACTGAGTGGGGACCCAAAGTGCATCAATAGGTGGAAGCGACATCCTCTTACAGAGGGGTTGCAGGGAGAAGACGAGCCAAGTCAAGGTACAATGTAATAACAATGAAATATGCAACTTTCCTCTAGTTCTGAAATGCTTCCTCCCACTCTCATGATCCCAATTCTACCTGACAAATCCAGCTAGACCAGGGGATGTCCACTGGAGTTGGAAACATGGGGAATTTCGGATAGATGAACCCTTCAGGACCAGTGGTGAGAGTGGTGATGCTGGGAGGGTGGATGGAAGGTGGAGTAGAGGGGAGGACCCAATTGCAGGGATCAACAAATGATCTCCGCCCTGAGGTATGGACAACTGGGAAGTGGGTAAAGAGACACATCGGACAGTGTATGATATGACAAAATGATGGTAATTTGTAAATGACTAAGGGTTTGTAAGGGAGGAGGAGTGGGGAGGGAGGGGAAATATGAGGAGCTGACACCAAGGCCCTAAGTGGAAGGAGGATGCTTCGAGAATGATGATGGCAACAAATGTACAAATGTGATCTGTATACAAATGATGTATGTATTGATCGTGATGGGAGTTGTATGAGTCCCCAATAAAATGATTTATTTAAAAAAGTGATTCCTTAGACTATACTTCACTAAACAAGTCTCCCTTGTCACCCCACAGAGGCTAAATCCAAGTTCCTTCTCTTTTCCCTCTTTTATAAGCTTCCTAAATTCTCTCTCTTAAACAGACTTTACTGTTTTTTGACATTCTGAATACTCTTTGTCATCTTCACAATCTATCTATTTTCTTTTGCAAATCTCCAACTTTTTCAATGGAGCAATCAAATCTTTTTCTTTGGAACCAATCCCCTAGTCTTTTAAAAAGACCAAGAAAGTGACTTGCCAAGGAAGAATTTTAGTGAGGGAGTAGTTATGAACATTCAAATGTTATTTTTTTTCTGTCAAAAATGCATTACATTTGTTAGCAGTTATTTCACATGTTGCTGACATTTGCTTTATAGCAAAGTTAAATAATTCAGTGTATGGATATTGGATGAATTCATCCCTACCCTTTACTCTAGTAGTTCCATGTATATGTATATGCATATTTTACATCAATGCAGAATATTCACTTACTCTGTAGTATATATCTACTGGTCCAGAATTGTTGGATCTTTTTGAATCCCTTTTCCTGCCATCATATTAGCCATTATTTCTAGTTTAATGAATTTGATAGCTTAGACCACCAACTGAATATGAGCCATCAGTATAATGTGGGTGTTTTTTACTAAGCTGACTGTAATAGTGGAATATATTAACAGGTCTATGCCATCCAAGAACTAGGAAAGTATTCCTCTGCTAAACTTATAATTGGTCACACCCTTCAAATATTCTGTCAAATCTGGGCACTGGCATTTTAAAACACATACAAAAGAATGGAGAAGATTTTAGAGTAAGGTAACAAAAATGAACCAAAAAGGAAAATGAAAAGTAGTTAATGTGTGGGGATTGTTTAGCTTATAGAAAAAATACTTTAAAAAAAATCATTTTATTGGGGGCTCGTACAGCACTTACCACAATCCATACATTGATTGAATCAGACATGCTTGTACATAGGTTACCTTGATTCTTTTCTAGACATTTACTTTGTCCCTATGATTCCTCATGATCACACTGGCAGTATGCGTCATACATGTGGACTTGTTGCTTCTCTGTTGAAAGGAAACTTGCATAACTTCAAGCATTTAAGACCGCAGACACTATCTTTTAATAGCTGGGCCCCATCTGCCTTCTTCACCACATTTATGCATGCACCCATTTTATTCTCTGCGATTGTGTCAGGAGGGTGAGCATCTCAGACTGCCAATTTGTTAGAACAGAGTTTTGTGTATTGAGGGAGGGTGTGAGCAGAGGCCCGAAGTCCATCCCCTCCCTCAGTGTATTGCTGTGTAAATATAGGTACATGGGCCAATACCTCTCTTTTTGTGGATTAATGTATTTACATGTCTATCACTATGTTTATCCCTCTATCCACTGCTTTGCTTCCTAGGTCCTTCCTCTGTTTCCTTGTACCTTTCTCCTGCCCCACTGTCACTTTTCCCTTATTTCTGCCTCTTGGCACTTCCTCTTAGCTAGTTTGCTGTTGCGCTGACAAACACCTCCCAACCCCCCACCTGGGTCCTTATCTTCCCTTGTTATTGACTCAACACCCCAGTTGTTCCCCTGTCTGTGGCCCAGCTGCTCACCTCCTCTTCCCCCACCACCCTCCCCTCCCAGGTCTCCCCAGGGCCATTGGTTCCACTGCTGTCTCCTCGAGTGTGCCTCCTGTGCCTCTCCTAGATAGGTGGGCGCAGCAACTATGACATAGCCCAAACTGATTAAAGAATAATAATCAAATTTTTAGTATGTGTGCTGCCAAAGCGAGCGCAATAATCAAATTTTTTAAAAAGAAAAGAAATATACAAAAATTCTGAGTCTGTTCACTGGCCTTCATGACTGCCCAGGAGCTGCCCCTCCCCGCCTGGAGCGCCCCCTGGGGACTCCTGAGGGGATTCATAAATCCGCCATGCTCCCTTTGCTGTTCAGGTACACTCCCTCCTTGTTCACTCTGCTTTGGGGGACTCAGACCACACTGTCTCCCCAGCATGTCACCCCAGAAGGGACTTGTACTTTTTATAGAGTCTACCAACAAGAAATTGCTACGAAAGAAACCATAAAGTCTCAATAAGAGCAGATTATTTAAATAAACTGTGGTGACTCCACATGATAGAACACCATAAAGCACTGGACAAAAGACAGGTGAATATTTTTATATTGTTCGAAGTAAGAAGGACTTCCCCAAATACCATAAAATAGAGAAGGCATAAAATACAGAGGTGAATGCTCTCTCTCTATAAAGCATATCTGCACATACATATTTAAAATCTTCATCAGAAACCCAGTTTCAGGGAGACACAGGAGAGGAGCAACTACTCTCGTAGTTCTAGGTACTACAACTGTAGTACTTCCAAAATGCCCAGCCCCACACCTGTCTTTAAGTTCATAATTACTTCTTTACATATGGTAGGCAGTAAATCATGAAGAATGACTAATACAGGTATACCTCTGTAGTACTCCATGTACCTCTGCAGAGAAAACTGTCCTTGATCTAGTGACCATGAAGAAAACCTAGTTCACTCCAAAACATTTGAAGAAGGAAAAAAGTAAGCCTAAGCTGGTACAGAACACAAACCCCAGGAATAAGAGACAAGCTCCAGAGGTGTTCAGAAACCATAGCTTGAATTTCTCTCTCCAGATAACATAAACTCAAAACTCACTGCCATCGAATCCATGCTGACTCCTTTTGGCTCTCTGCAGGTTTCCAAGACCTAACTGTGGACAGGAATAGAAAGCCCATACTTCCTCCCGGGGGGCCGGCTGGTGGGTTCGCACTGCAGACCCCGTGGATTGCAACCCAACACAAGACCAGTACGCCACCAGAGCTCCTTCAGTTAACATAAAGGATGAGATAAAAAAGACTGAGATAGAGCTTTGGGTAACCTCAGAAACTTGAAGAGGAAGAAGCCAGCTGCTAAGTCAACTGCCCCACTAAAGTATTTGGGAAAACCTACTGCCCAAACCAGAGGATGCCAGCGCCTTTGCCACCATGCAGTCACCACCGATTTCTCAGCCTCAGTGCTATCAGGGATGAGACTGAAAGGGCGTACTAGGCTCTATGGATCAGATGCTCTATCCCTGTATAATCACAAGATGTGGTTTAGAAAATAGCAGTGCCTAAGTGCCACTCCATGGAGCTCCGGTGACGTTGTGCCTATGCGCTGGGCTGCAATTCACATGGCCAGCAGTTCAAAAGCACCAGCTGCTCCGTGCGGGACACAGTCTCGGAAACCCAAAGGTGGTTGCTGCAGGTCAGCGTTCACTCAAAGGCAGTGAGCTGAGCATAAATACCAGTCCAAGTCAGTTTAGTAGACATTTCCTAGGGTAAGGTTCACATTTTGATAAAAACGTTGAAGTTTCTTGTATTGATGCTAAAGAGGCCCGGTGACACCGCTGAGCTGGAAACTGAAATGTTAGCAGTTCAAACCCACCCGTTGCTTCTCATCAGGAGAAAGACGGGCTGAGCCCTGGTGGCGTAGTGGTTGTGTGCGGAACTGCGGCCCACTAGGACGGAGGTTCAATTCCAGCA
>PVJH01013610.1:0-10822 GCA_004026705.1 Nesogale talazaci | reverse complement strand
AGGTGAAGAGAGTAGAAAACATTTGATGGAAGAGAAATGCTGTCACTAAGAGCAGCGAGACCACATGTGTCATGTCTGGAGAAGCTGGTCTTAAAGAATGCAAGGCTCTTTCTGAAGCAGCATGAGACTGAGTAGGAAATGAAGTTGGTGACAAGGTTGTAAGGACTGAATTTCAGATTAAAGAGGTTACCTTTAGTTTGCAATTAGAGAATCATTAAAAATACTCGTGAGAGTGCTGACAAGCATTTAAATAATGGCTTTTGGGAAATATTTGTCAGTATTGTTGTGGACATTTCACTGAAAGATTCAAGAAACCCTATACACGTAAAGCAAGGAAAGTGATGCAGCAATGGTGCAGTTCTAAGGCTGAGAGGCAAAGTGAATCTAACAGATAAGAGCAAATATTAGATAAAGAAGACATTGGGTACGATTACAGATGGTGATGGATATATGGTTAAAAAGAAACTTACTCTGCTAAAAGATAAATGAAGGTGGGAAGACCTCTTCAAAGAACTTATCTTCTTTCTCTGTGTTCTTTTTAAAGGCTACTTAAGAGAAGATCTGCTAAAAGCATCTTGCTTCAGAAAATAATGCTGGTAAAAGCTGGTTCTAAAAAAATACAAAAAACAATTGGTTCTACTTTCTTACTTCCCCATCCCATCTAAATCTCTTTTCCTGGCCAACTGTTTAACTGTTATTAAACTTAGTTTCTTAAACATAAAATGAAAACAATACCAGTTCTGTCTATTTGGTTCTAATTACCCAGCATTCTGTGATGTTTGCCTCCCAACACAATCACTAAAGACAAAGCAGGTGCATAAGCAAATGTGGTGAAAAAAGCTGACGGTGCCCGGCTGTCAAAAGACATAGGATCTTACAGGCTTGAAGATAAACAAGAGACCATTTAGCTGAGAAGCAACAAAGCCCACATGGAAGAAGTACACTGGTCTGTGCGATCGTGAGGTGTAGATGGAATCAGGTATCAGGTATCAATGACCCAAAACCAAAAATCATATCAATGTGAATGAGGGGGAGTGCAGAGTGGAGATCCAAAACCCCTCTGTAGACAACTGGACATCCCCTTACAGAAGGGTGACAGGTAAAGATGAGCAGTCAGGTTGCAGTATAGCATCAAGGAAACATACAACTTTCCTCTAGTTCTTTAATGCTTCCCCCACCCCCTTACTATCATGACCCCAATTCTACCTTACAAATCAGGCTTGACCAAAGCATGTATACTGGAACAGATACGAACTTGAAATACAGGGTATGCAGGACAGATAAACCCCTGAGAGTAGCAATACCAAGAAGGGAAGGAGAAGGGTGGAGAAGGGATAACTGATCGCAAGAATCTATATATAGCCCCCTCCAAGGGGGACAGACAACAGAAAAATGAATGCAGGGAGACATTAGTAAGTATAAAACATGAAAAGAAATTATTAAGTAGCAAGGATTCATGAGAGAGGAAGGATGGGGGAGGGGGAAATGAGTTAATACCAAGGGCTCAAATAGAAAGAAAGTGTTTTGAAAATGATGATGTCAACATACGTACAAATGTGCTTGACACACATGTATGAATTGTCATAAGAGCTGTAAGAGTCCACAATAAAGTGATTTAAAAAAACAGTTCTGTCTACCTAACAGTGATTTTATGAGAATTTAATTACACTAAATTAAATTGCATTCATAAGCATTTATTGATCACTTATTGCTATGGATTAGATTGTGTTTTCCCCCAAAGATGTTTTGGAATCCTAACCCTATATCTGTGGATATAGTCCTGTCTGGAAATGAGGTCTTTTTTGGTAATAAGATCCTATTTGTGTAGGATCAGTCCCAAATCTAATAGTTTCTTAGTTAACAGAACAACACTGATCCAAAGAAAGGCAAACACAAACAGTGAAAAATAAGCACCACTTGAAGATCAACAAGAAATTGAGGAACTAAAAAAAAAAAAGCTGAGATAGGCTCTCCTTCCAGAACCAAGTCCTATGGTCAATGGCCTGAGTTCAACTTAAAGCGTCTTGCACTATAATAAAATAAGTTCTTTTACTTAAGGCTACTAACATATAGGATTTCTGTACCAGAAATTAGGTAACTACAACATTAACTGTGTGTAAACTCCATGCGAGGTCCAAAAGGAAATAAAAAGGTGGACATCATCCCTCTCTATATGGAAGAACAAAGCAAGTACAAACACAAGCTGTCAAAACAAAAGTGAAAGATAGGATAAGATGAAAATCTTAGAAGATCAAGTCTTGGAGGATTCCAATAAACCAGAGTGGGTATGTGAAGAGTGAAGTCAAGATGGTTTTGTGAAAGAAGAATCATTTGAGGTAAAAACATCAACACATGGAGAATAGAAGATAAGGGAGGGTAATTCTCGATCATTCTAATCATCCTTCTCCCCATCTAGGAGCTTACTCCATACTACGAGGTGTTGAACGAAAATGTATTTCTTTGCTACTGAAAACATTGACAGTAGGTTTTAATTAAATGAAGCCTAAAATGAAGGCAGTAGTAAAATGTAGTGTCAAAGGGTAGGAACTGTCATGTGATTGAAATGCTCCTTTTTTCAGAGAGTTGGAGGATTTCAATACTATTTGAAAAGTAGAAACCGAGTCTGAGGTAGTTGAAATAGCTAAATGTTCAGGCTTCAAACAGGCCCTGGTGGTGCAGTAGATAAGCATCAGTTCTAACCAAAAAGTCCGTGGTTTGAACCCATAGGAGAAAGGCGGGCTTGTCAGTTTCTAGGACAATGTCCAGCCTGGGGACTCTATAGGACAGCTTTGCCCTAACCTTTACGGTCACTACAAGTTGGAACCAACTCAGCTGCAAAATGCTTTTAAAAAATCCATCTACATTAAGGAATACTCATTTTCATAAATATTCCATTTACTTGGTTTCCTCCTTCTTGACTCTTGCTTTTCCTCCATAAATCCTAACTTGGTACTGAAAGATGTGTCACCAGTGGAATTGAATTATAGGTCACAGTCTACAACTTCCTTCCAGAGTTTCCATCAATAATTAGAATGTGGTTCTGCCTTTTTTTATTATTGTTATTTATTTTATTAAATACTTTTATTGGGGACTCTTACATCTCTTATTATAATCCATACATTCATCCAGTATGTCAGGCACGTTTGTACATATGCTGCTATCATCATTTTCAAAGCATTTTCTTTCTACTTGAGCCCTTGATAACAGCTTCTCATTCTCCCCCTCCCTCCCCTACTTACCTTCCTTCATGAACCCTTGATAAGTTATAGATTATTATTCTCATATCTTACATCGTCCTCTGTCACCCTCATCCACTTTTCTTTTGTTCATCCTGCTGGGAGGGGTTATATGTTGATCCTTGTGATCAAATCCCCTTTCTCTCCTCCCACCTTCCCCTTATCGTCCTGGTATCTCTATTCTTATTTTGGTGCTGAGAGTTTGTCTATCTTGGATTCCCTCTTATCTGTATCATTGTGCATGTTCTGGTCAAATCCTATTTGTAAGGCAGAACTGAGGTCATGACAGTGGGGTGGTTCTGCCTTTTATGGTGCATCTCAAGGTTTGTCTCCTCTCTCCCTCTCCATTATATATCCTAGTTGGCTAATCTAGGCCCTTTACAAGGAAGATTGAGTGTATTGAGAATAAGATGGAACGGTCACATTCTAGAGCAGTGGTTTTCAACCTGTGAGTCACAACTCCTTTGGGGGTCAAATGACTCTTTCCCAGGGATTGTCTGATTCATAGCAATAGCAAAACTAGTTATGAAGTAGCAACAAAAATAGTTTTATGGTTAGGGGTCACCACAACATGAAGAACTGTATTAAAGGGTCATGGCATTAGAAGGTTGAGAACCACTGTTGTAGAGCATGCAAATATGAGTGAGAGGAGTGGGCTTGAACTAACATCCTACCAGGGTGAACCATTGGCTGAGAGCAAGTCAGGTCAGCTTGGTCTTAGCACAAGCCAAGCATGGTTACGTATCTGATGCAGTGCCGAAGAGAAACTGCTCGGGGCAGGAGGGAATCAACAAACAACTTGAGCAGTGTTGCCTCCTCATACTGCAGTTTATATTCATAGTGTGGCTGGAGTGAAGATTTTTGTTCCTTCACTGATCGATGTAGTACAACTGAAAATAAGAAAAGAAACCTGTAAACACTCAATAATCTCAGTGTAGAAGGGTGAACCTAGGAAAATTGAGTTGTCTAAAAGGAAATGGAGGGCTGAACCCCGGTGGCGTAGTGGTTGTGCACGGGACTGCGGCTCACTGGGAGGGAGGTTCAATTCCAGCTTCACAGGAGCAAAGGCTGGGCCTCCTACTCCCACCACCAGAGGGCAGTGATGCCTTAAAAAAAGGAAATGGGATGTTTCAAGATCAATATTGTAGGCATGAGAGGGCTGAAATGGAGCAGTGGTGACCATTTTGAGTAAGACAATCCTATGGTCTACAATGTGGCAAAGACAAAATGAAGAGGAGTACAGTCTCACATTCATTTTTTAAAAACTTTTAAAGATCTATTCTGAAATATAACACAGTTAGTGAGAGGCTAATTTTCATACACTTACAAGGAAGACCAATTAATGTGAAAGCTATCCCAATTTATACACCAACCATGAGGGCCCAAGTTGAAGAAATTTAAGTGTTTACCAATTTCTGAAATAGATCAAGCAGGCAATCAAAGTGCATTGATAATTTCTGTTGATTGGAATGCAAAAGTTGGAAACAAAAAAGAAAGATCAGTAGTTGGAAAATATGGCCTTCGTGATAGAAATACCAGAGATCGCATGATAACATTTCCTAAGACCAATGACCTATTCATTGCAAATATCTTTTTCAAATACATAAACAGCAACTATACATTGTGTACTTCACCTTGGGATATAAAGGAATATATAGGAATCAAACTGACCATATTTGTGGAAAGAGAAGATAGAAAAGTTTAATATCAAGTATTTCATTTGACATGAAACAATAAACCAACCTTGATAGAAGTATGATTAATAATACAATGACAGATTATGTTGGGCAAATATGCTGCAAGATATATTTTTAAAGTGTTAAAAAATGCAAAGATGTCACATTGAGGACTAGAGGACCACATAAACCTCAGTGTCCACTCCCCTGAGAACAGAACTGCATCTAGTACCTGGCTACCACTACTGACTGCTCTAATCAGGATCTCAATAGACTGCTTTGGGCAGAAATGAGGAGAAAATGCAGAAGAACTATGTTCAAAATCATAAAAAGATCGATCTTTCTGGTCTGATAGAAAGTGTTGGAGCTCCTGAGACCGTGACTCTTAGACACCTTCATGCCAGGACTGACATGCTCCTGCCTCAGACCATCCATTTCCAGTTCCCTCATATGTTAGCAAAAACTGGGCTGGAAGTGGTCTCCCTCATCTAACAAGTACCGTAAACTTAAAATGTGCTAAACCAAACTTTATTTTTCTGGGGGGATAATTATTTATAATTCCAAGTAATGGAACAATAAAGATCAGATAGGAAAATATTGTCATAATACAGGTAAGATATAGATCTGAGAAATGATTCTATTTTGGATGAGAAGTAGAACAACTTTGCAGGTGTGATTAAAGTTATAGCCCTTGATATGGGAAAATTATCGTGGATTACTACCTCACCCTCTCTTCCCTGGAGTTGATTCCGACTCAGTAAGCCTTATGTACTTATAAAAATCCTTGTAATCAGAGAACCTTTCCCCTCTGTGCTCAAAGATGTGATGATGGGTAAATGTGACTAGATACCATATTTGTTGGACCATAGGACACACTTTCTCCCTCCACAGTGGGGGAAAAGCGAGGGTGTGTCATGTGGTCTGAAGGTGTGGTCCCCTAGAACCTCTGACCCTATATCAAAAGCAGGTGTGGGCATTAATTTCACTCCAGTGTTGTGATTGTTCATGCAACTAGATCTTTAAATTTCTGAAGTGAGACAAGGTCTTTTTAGCACCTTAGAATGTGATGAGAAGTGATCACACCTGTCCAAGCATTCACTTCGTGGTTAGAACACCATCCTTACCACCTCATCTCCACTGAGTAAACTTGTAAGAAGTTACAGTTTTGTGTAAAAGCAAAATGCAGACATGGGGATGAAGGTGCAAATGGATTACATCAAGGTGAGTAGCGATGAGTCAAACCAGAGACAAGCTTTCTTGTTCATCAAATCCTAAGGGGCTACGACCAAGAGGAATGCTGTTGCTAGTAGCCATTGAGTGGATTCTGATACGTGGGGATCCAAAGAGTGCAGAGGGGGATGACATTCGAGGGGCTTTTCAAAGCTATGATCTTGTCAAGTCTTTCTGTTAGCAGCTGGAGTTTAACAGTTTGTACCACCTCGGAATTCTGCCATTCCATATGAGGATTACTGGTGGTGCAGTGGATTACGCAAGCATTGGGCACTAACTGCATGGTTGGTGGTAAATAAACTTCTTTCACCAAGGGGGAGAGATAAGGTTGTCTGCTCCCATAAAGGTTTAAAACGTTGGAACCCTATGATAGTTCTACTCAGCCACTGTGAGTTGGAATCAACTCAACAGTGGGAGATAATGTAACACTGGGTATCTAAAAGATAGATCCCATTACTTCTTCTATTTTAGGACAAAACCTTCCATCGTTTTCCCTCACAAAGGCAAAACCATGCCTACCAGTTTAGCACATGTCATAATAAATCAAGGAGGGAATTAGAATAGTAAACATGTGGCAGTCCCAGGCCATCATTCATTGGCTACCCTCAAGGCAAGAGGTGTGAATCAAAGCCAAATGACTGCCAGTTCTATAACCTTGGGCTCCCCGTCATCTGCTTCTCCATCTATAAGTCCAGGGGCTACAGGTGAGTTTGAGTTATAGCCCAGTTCATTTAGTAAACCACAAGTCCTTATAATATGGTTTATTAAGGATGCTGTATGCCTTGAAAGAACAGAGTCTAAAGTCCAGTTGTTAAAAAACAACCTTTCACCTTCAAAGTACTCTCCATTTTACTTAATACATTTGTCTGTCAAATCTGTGATTCCATTCTTGGAGACATGTTTTTAAACTCATCTGTTTGGATGGCTGAAAGCACTTCCCTAATTTTTTTCTTCTACGTAATCAACTTGTTGTTGGCTGAGCCCTGGTGGCCTAGTGGTTGTGTGAAGGACTGAGGCCCACAGGGCTGACAATTCAAATCCAGCAGCAGCTCTCCAGGAGCAAGGCTGGGCTTCCTACTCCCACCAGGGCAGTGATGACACACACACACACACACAAATCAACTTGCTGTCCTTTCGTGTCCCTCTTCATTCACAGAAACAAAAAGAAGTCACATGGAGTGAGGTGAGGTGAAGTAAGGTGCACGGGGCAACAAAGGCATACTGATGTTTGCCCGAAACTGGCCAGAGATGGCTGTGTAAGCAGGTACATTGTGGTGGTGGCAAAACCAGTCCTTCATCTATGACAAATCAGGTCTGTTTTGTTGCACACTGCCATACAATGTTTTTAAAAACCTCTAAGTTTAAAGCTTGATTAACAATCTGACAGTGGAAGAAACTGCAGATGCACTATATGTTGAATTTTTGTCTGTTCGGGAAGTTGATGGATTTCCAAAATGAGGTTGGCCATCAATGGACATTTTACCTTTTTTGAACTGAGGAAACCACCAATACACTCGAATTTCCCCCCATAGCGCTGTCCTTGTAAACTATGTTCAACTTTACAACAGTTTCTGCAACATTTTCCCAGTGCAGGAAACAAAATTTCACAGCTGCATGTTGTTCTCTTAAATTGGTCATCGCAAAAAATGAGGTTTGAGCGAAACTTTTATGAAAAAAATTCACTGTGATCAGAGAGAACCTTCCCAGGTGAGGCCACTTCATGCACTAACTCAGAGGGAATTGCTAGATGAATGCCTAGAGGGAAAAATGCACACTATGAAAGTTCTTCCCAGGGGAGCTTTTTTCCCTCATGTTCTTTTGGGTTCTGTATAAACATGTTTGTGTCTTTTCGCTACAGGGAGGTTGCATATAACTAAGACATGCATGCCCCGTTCCCCAGAACTTGACTCAAATTTCCATAAGGCTAACTTATCTCTCTAGTAGGAGTATTCATTTAGTTGGGGTGATCTTGGCACTCGTCTCTTTCCTCTCACATCTTTAAAAACTGACCCCAACTGAGGTGAGCTCTCCCCTGTGGAAGTGGTTTTAAGATCTACATATAAAGGTGGTGATATATGAATGGTAGGTAGGCTCTCTACCTGGATTAGAGGCTTACATGGCCTAGGAGAAGTCTGCCTTTATCTTGGTGGTTATCCTCATAGTAGTGGACTCACATTTTTCCTTTTGTGATTGAGCAACTCAGCATAGATCCCATTACTTTTTTACAGTGTTCAGCCTTTATCAAATTAACTTGGACCTGGAAACTACTCTTTTAGTCAGAAAGTATAGATTTTAAAGCTCTTTCACAGTCACTGAGATTGCAGAGAAAATTGCCAAAGAGAGTAGCAGATGTGGAATGTGCAGAGCAGAAACTTTCCACACAGAAGCTAAGACATCATTCCACTTACACAATTGTAAGTAGCATTTTAGGGAAAAGTTATTGGAGTGTGCTGCAGGGGAATTACTGTGAAAATCCCCAAATGAATCCGGAATTCCTCTGGCAATAGTCATGGAAAGAGGGACTACTAATATTATGGTCATTGTCCTTAAATGTGGAAGGCCAAAGTTCAGTGTGCAATATGTGCATGTTTGCATGGAGGAGGAATGGATACATATGCAAACTCCATGCTTAAGGCCCCTTGTTTACAAATCTGGCTCGCTTGATTTCTGTCTCCTTAATCTACTTAGGGAGAGACTTTCCTTTTATTTTAATATCAAATAGGCTTTAGCACGCACCAATCTGACGGGACTTTGCCACTGGTGAGTCTTCCTAGGGCAACAAAGACTATGAGTAAATTTCACGAGGAGGCTACAATCTATACTTCAGAAAAGTTTATTAAAAATAAATAAATAAAAGCAGGGGGTATGATAACTCTGCAATTTTCTGGAGGAATAACCTTGAAATATTCTGCCAGAGTTACCCGTTGTTCTCTCATACCACTTCACTACCAATTTGTCATTGTGAACAGCCACATAAATTGAGAGCCCAGGGTTCCTTGGCAAATTATATTTATTTTCATTTTGTGTGCTTGCTTTTCCCACATCTACCTTCTGTATTCTTCTCTGTATTTTCAACATCAGTATCTAATCTCCCTTGTGTTACTTTAAATTTACTATATTTTAGGTCACTTTACCCATGAGAAATCTTTCATCTTTTATTCTTTTTGGTGTCCGGTCATCTGATTCTCGGGTCTTTTTGTTTAGTTTTTTTCTCTCTCTCGAATCTTATATCTTTGTGTTGTTCTCTTGTTTTATAGATGGGTTGCTTTATTAACTTTCAAAACCCATGGCAAAACGTTGACCCACATTTCTTGTCTGCTACACTGGGAACACTTCTCTGTTCATTCACGTTTGTTCTTTCCCCCCCTTTTAGGATGTTTTAAATATATTCTGGATTGTATATTGTTGAATCTACATTTTAGATATTTTAGACATATTTTAGACATTGGAACTGTGTCCAGGGATAGGAGTATTCGTCCTTACACCAGTGTAAGGGTTAACGACAGAAGATGGGCCACAAGAAGAGTTCTACTACATAGGCTTTCCTCTGCCTCGCCAACAGACTGTTTAATATTGTTTATCATATGAGCCCTTGTTCAGCCCTGCTACTTCTGCTTCTCAGAATCAAGCTAGCTCATGGACGTTCCATCAGCAGCCCACAACCTGTTCCCTGTAGGGCACATGAAGACGTTAGCTTGGCATCTTGAGCATGGAGTAGTTAGTACCAGCCCTCTGAGCACTTTGCCTTCATAAGCATCCCCCTCTACTTCCTCATACATCTTGTCTGATCTTCATGGATTCTACCTGTTTGTGGCTTGGGTTTCATTTATATCCTAGCTTGCATTTCTGTTTCTCATTCTTTTGATAGCTTTTGGATGAGTTCCTACAGAAAGAGGAAATGCTCATTTCACTCCACCATTTTCAAACAGGAAATATGTATCTATTTCTTCTTCCATAGTTTTGGATAAGTAATTCTCAAATGTGTTGTTTTTGCAAACCTCCAAGTTCAAGAACTCCTTTAGGGAATGGTGTAGGAGCCTCTCTCTCATGAACCCTTGATAATTTATAAATAATTACTCTTTTGTCATATCTTACTCTGTCCGATGTTTCCCTTCACTCACTTCTCTGTGGTCCACACCCCAGAGAGGAGGTTATATGTAGATCCTTGTATTGGGTTCTGTCTACCCCACCTTCCCTCCACTCTTCCGGTACCGCCACTCTCACCACTGGTCCTGAAGGGATCATCTGTCCTGGATTCCCCATGTTTCTGGTTACTGTCTGTACCAGTGTACATCCTCCGGTATAGCTGGATTTGTAAGGTAGAATTGGGATCATGATAGTTGGAGGGGAGAATGCGTTGAAGAACTAGAGGAAAGTTGCATATTTCATCATTTCTACACTGTGCTTTGACTAGCTCCTCTCCTCCCCGCGACCCTTCTGTAAGGGGATGTTGCTTCACTTACAGATGGGTTTTGTGTCCCTAATCTTTACTCCTCCTCATTTATAAGACATAACTTTTTGTTCTATGATGCTTGATCCCTTCAACACCTTGTGGTCACACAGACTAGTATGCTTCCTCCATGTGGGCTTTGTTGCTTCTGAGCTAAATGGCAACTTGTTTACCTTCAAGTCTTGAAGACCCCAATGCTATATCTTTTGATAGCCGGCACCATCAACTTT
>PVJH01013609.1:0-59832 GCA_004026705.1 Nesogale talazaci | reverse complement strand
CCAAACAGCTCTAACACTGAGACAAATAAACTCTTCAGGTTAGCCCAAGTGAATTCTTCTGAGCAATTAATACCACAACTTGAATTAAAGCCAAAAGCGGGGGGGGGGGGGGGGGGGGATTAAGAAAGGTTTTGTCTTAAGGGATTTTTTTAAATTATTGACAACTCCAGCAAATTTAGTTGTAATTTCAACTCTTCTTCAAAGAAGTTTCTTGGGATGTTCATTCCAACCTACATAATGGCATCACTAAAGAACTTCCCCTGCCCTCTAAGAACCTGGCAACTGGGGGTTTAAAAAGAGAACAACACAGAGTGGAGGGGTGAAAATGAAAGCCAGGGTCAAATATGATCACACATTGCTATAAACTGGAAATGAAAAACCAAACAGGACACGAAGACGCCCGACAGGGACTGAAGATGTGGTCCTATTTAACGAGGAGTCTGGAAGGCTCCTGTCGCACCAAAGACTAGGGCTCTTGAAAGGCGAAGAGGAGTCAACACTTTTCACAGGACATGGGTTGGTTCTTCCAAACTCCCAACTATGAGGAAGGGAAATATAAAAAAAGTTTTTCAACTATTTCTTTTGATTGTGCCTTATGGACATGGAAGATTTAGGAAGTGAACATAATGTCCTGCACAGAAAATGAGCCAAGTCACTTTGGGCTTTATCGCAAGAAGGATCATCTCATCCATCCAGGATTTCTAACTACATGATAGGCATCTTCCAGAAATGCTAGGAAATGTGGCTTCCAGCTTTGAGGGTAAATCAAAGGGAAATCATCAGCCAGGACAAGGTGCTGGAAGGAGTGGAGGCTAGGAGAAACCGCCAATCAACCTAGCACTCAAAATGAGTTTACTGAGCCATAGACAAGCTACACTCATAAATTGCCAAGAAAAGGCAATGAACACCATCAACAATTTGATCAAAGATTCACTCTAAATAATATCCATCTTTTAAGACATTCTCACAAAGATCTTTCAAGTCTATTGACAAGAACTATAGATTAATGAAAACTAAATAGTCAATAAAGACAGACCTATAAAATAGACCAAGAAATTGAATAATAACGGTTAACTATGAAAACAAACTCTACAATTTAAAACCCAGTTACCTGCATTAAAGGGTGAAATAAGTAGGGAAAAGAAGGAGAAAAAGCAAGAGTACATTGTTGAAAGGAAATGTCCTTAAAACCTGGCTTTATAAAAGAGGAAACGCTATTCATTCAAGAAGTTCACCAAGTCCCCAGTTGGTAGACTCCTCCCCCTCAAATCATCAAGACATTGTTTTGGTGAGAGAGGCTGTTGATCTGTGACTCACAGTGACCTGTATTCAAGTGAGCTGTGATGTGTGAGGTGCGAGAGACAGAAAGCGACACTCTCAAAGCCACCTGACAAAGGATAATCCCAGGGGAAATGAAAGAGCTTTCTCAGCAATATAAAAAAGAAGAAAACCATACATGTAGTAAGCACAAAAATGAAAAGCCATGCAGAAAATCAAGAGATAATCCATAAGCAAGTGAACACTGCACAGAAAAATACAAGGAATAAAGAGCCCATCAGGGCATCAAGGAAAGACAACATATAGTCATTTTTAGATGCCACCCCTTAAAAACTATTTTTTTCTAATAGAGGAATAAAAATTCCTAGAATCAAATGAGAATGAAAACACGCACAATAAACTATTTAGGATATAAAAATTTATAGTATACATGCACACATCAAAAAACAGAACCAAAGCCAATACCTTAAACCAACACCTCCAACAAACAGAAAAGGAGTAGTGAAAAAAGCCTGTCATCACTAGAGGAAAGAAAATATTTATCAGAGCAGAAATAAAGGAAACAGAAAACAAGAGAATCAACAAGAAATGAAATAAAACGCAGCATTGGAAATCATAAAAAAATAGCACAAACATTCAGAATACTGGATGGGGGTAGAAAATTTGAACAAACTTAACAAAAGAAAATAATTTTTTTAAATCAAGTGCAATATCCAAGAGGAATTACTGTGAGCCTAATGGAAGGTGAACATGATAGAGGAATAGGAGGAAGGGGAAAGGAAATAGAGGAAAGAACTAGGAGGCAAATGCTATTTATAGAGGTATAGTTATGGGCATGCATATATGTAAATATATTAATTTATAATGAAAGGGAAAGAGTCAAATGCATATATTTATATGTTAAATATTAAGAGAGCAGACAGACTTTGGGCCTCTATGCAAAGCCTCCCTTAACACAAGAACACTTTTTTCTGACAACCTGGCATCTTTGATACTCACCTTCCTGACACAATTGCTGAAGACAAAGCAGGTGCATAAAACAAATGTGGTGAGGAAAGCAGATGGTGCCCCCCTCTCAAAAGATGTAGCATCTGGGGTCTTTTAGGCTTGAAGTTAAACAAGCAGTCATTTGGCACAGAAGCAAAGATGCCCACATGGAAGAAGCACACCAGCCTGTATGATCATGAGGTGTCGACAGAATCAGTATCAGGTATCAAAAGATGCCAAACAAATAATTATATCAATATGAATGAGATGGGTTGGAGTGGAGACCCAAAGTCCATCTATAGACAATTGGGTATTCCCCCCAAGAGGGTTATAAGGAAGGGACGAGTCAGCTCAAGTGTGGTATAGCACCAATGAAACACACATCTTTCCTCTTGTTCCTGAATGTTTCCCATCCCACCCCCACTACCATGACCCAGTTCTATCTTACAGATCTTGCTAGACAAGAGAACCCACACTGATACAGATATGAGCTTTTGCCTCGTGGAATTCAACACAGATAAACCCCTCAGAAACAGTAGTGGAAGAAGCAATATCATGAGGGTGGGGAGATGGTCAGGGAGAGGGAAGGGGGAGAAATGGGGAACCCATCAAGGTTGGCTATATAGTGCCTCCCAAAGGGGACAAATAGCAGAAATGTGAGTGAAGGGAGACAATGGACAGTGTAAGATACAATAGAATAGTAATAACAATATATAATTGAACAAGGATTCATGAGAGTGGCGAGGTGGGTGGGGTAGGTGGGGGGAAGAGGTGTTTATACCAAGGGCTCAAGTAGAACAAAAATGTTTTGGAAAGGACTATGGCAACATATGTACAAATATACTTGATAGAATCATTGCATGGAATGTTATAAGACCTTTAAGAGACCCCAATAAAATAATTAAAAATAAAAACAATAACATTTCAACTGCCATTAAAAGAGGGGGGAAAAATACACTCCAAACAAAAAACGTGTGGCCAGATTGTTTTACTGGAGGATTCTACCAATACTCAGAGCTCAAACTATTATATCAATATGATATATGAGCAATGATCAATATGATCATATGATCAATATGAGCTCAAACTATTCAAACTGTTGCCAAACAGAAAAAGATGAAATACTTTTAAACTCATTCTATGAAGCAAGACAGCCGGGATACCAAGCTAGGGAAACACCAAACCAAAGCTAAACTCACTGTAATTAATTGAATTCCAACTTCGAGTGACACTATGTAGCTTTGTGAGTCTGTACATACTTATACGAGCAGGTGACTTCAACTTTCTCCCATGAGCTGCTGATGGTTTTGAACCACTGGCCTTGTGACTCGCATTGCCGTGCCGACTTGCCAGTGCCACCAAGGCTCCGTAAGTCAGGCCCAAAGACTACTGAAACATAATTGTATGTATCCGCATCCTTCATGAACAAAGATAGAGACTTTTCAACAAAATCCTAGCTAGTAGACTCCAACAACAAAATATGAATAAGTGAAATATATACCACTTAAGTAAGAGAATGTTTCAGCACTGTCAATGGAATCCACAATATAAGTAAAGCAATGAAGTAAACAAATAATCACCTCAATAAAAAACATAAAGGCATTTGATAAAGTTAACACCCCTTTGTGGAAAAAACTCAGCAATAAAGGAATAAAGGAGAAATGCCTCTATATAATAATATATTATATAATATATAATAATATATATTATATAATATATTATATATACATACATACACACACAAAATCAACAGCCAACTTTATTCTCTATGAAGAGACTACAGCATTCTTCTGGGAACAGGAACCAGATGAAAATGCCCTGTATTCCCATTTCTATTCAAAGTACTACCCGGCATAGTAAAGCAAGGAAGGGAGGTTATAGCCATTTGAATAAGTAAAAAAAAAAAAAAAAAAGTAAAACTACTCTTGTGTGTAGATGTTATTTGACACATAGGAAATCTCATACTCAGCAAGAAGCTATTTAGCGAATAATAAGATTCAGCAAAGAAGTATGCAAAAATATCAGTGTACAAAAACCTGCCAGATTCTTCTAAGTATAGAAGAACTTGAAATCAGGAGAGTGAAATGAGAGGTGGAGGAAATGTTTCACCAATGACACACTGGAGAGAGGGATCATTACCGAAATATAAAGAACTTGACAAGAGCTCCAAAAGAAAATAACAAGAGACTCAACTAAGAAATGGGGAAAATATATGAACAGACAGCTCACCAAAAATGAAGTATAAATGGCTAACAAGCATGAAAAAATGCTCATGATCACAAGCCATCACGGATATGCAAAATAAAATCACATTGAGATACCACTTTACCCCTACAATGCTAACCCGCAACAATAAAAATGGAAACCAAAAAAATGCCGGAGAGGATGTAGAGAGACTGGAATTCATATACCCTCCTGGTCGTACAGCCACTGAGGTAAAGGATACAATGATACTTAAAGCAAGTGGAAATTGAAATCCCATATAATCCAGCAATGCTACTATTATGCCTAAAACCAAAACAATAAAGGGACACAATCGAGTGCAGGAGTCCTTCCCCCGAGTTCACAGCAGCACAGTTCACAATAGAGAGAAACTGGAAGCTATCCAGATGCCCAACAATGGAAGAAGGAATAAAGAAACAATGATGCATACACACAACAGAATACAATGCATCCCTAGAAAACAACAATGAAAGCAGGATAGACTGCATGATACGGAAGGACTTGGAAACCATTATGCTGAGTGAAGTAAGCCAATCACAAAAAGACAAATGTTGTATGAGGATGCTGCTATAAGAAGAAACACCAATTTACCAAATCTTAGAAACCAATCCCTAGACTAAAGGAGAGAAGACTACCCACTGGCCATCATCTCCCTTATGAGCCCTTCACAAGAAGTGACATAAAGGAGGAAACCCCGGTTTCCTGGGATCACTCTCTCAAGAGGGGGTATTGGGAGATGATCACCCACTTCAGGCTATACAACATTGAAATAAGGTTGGGGCAGATCAATGGGTACTCCCAGAAATGGAAAGAGAAACTTTCTAGAAATTCAAAGCAAGATCAGGAGACGTGACCACCTACATTGTAGAGGACATGCTGATAGTTCTGTTGGTGAGTATGGTGGGAGACTGGGAAGAACTAACTCACTGGGAAAGATATAAATAATGACTGTAGACCTAGGGGAGGAAAGAGTCAGATTTTATGTTCCTGGGTAGATACAAAGAATATATTTCTACCCAACCTTCAGTGAACCACTCCATGAACTCAGCACCAGGATGACCATGAAAGCTGAGTTGGCAGCCAGCAGAGCACAAGACAGGGGCTAATCAAAAGGACTTCACATAGAGGCCCCATTGAATGAACTGAACCATGCCTTGAAGCTGTCTGATCCCTTAGACTGAGGGCTGGGGTAATTGGATGGAAGAGGAAGCAGAGAGTAACTGTCCCAGGATTGAGGAAGTGGCAGTCATAGGACCTTGGGGGAACCCCAGCTTGAGGGGTATCCAATAGAAAGGTCCCTAGGACCATACACATAGTACTTCAATGTCCACCCTGCAGTAGACATGACAGGCTGGGATCCATTGAGCAGTGATCTTCACTTGAAAGGACTGACCAGGAAGTACCCCACTGGCATTAATTCCCATAATTTAGGTCAACAGAGCCCAATAGAATGAGAAGTTAAACCGTTTAGAACAAAAACTCATGGGTTGCAGATCAAGGTGGAACTGTACTTGCAAAGACTCCTCCTACTGGCAATGCCTAGTGTGCTGAGTCATTGGGAAAACTGATGATGATAATGGTGCAATCAACTTATAATCCAAGGATGGGGGGGTAGATTAACAATGCTGTGCTTATTTATATGAGTTTTCTTTCCTGCTTGCTTTTTTGTCGTTGCTTTTGTCTTTGTCGGTTTTTTTCTTTTCCTTTTCTTTTTGAGTGTGTGTTCTGTTTGTTTGGTTGCTGGTTGACTTATGGCTTCTATTAATGCATTTGATCTTTTGGGGTTGTGATTTTGCCATATTATGACTGCCAAAGTGAATCTGAGATATGCAAGCCCCATGAACAAGCCCATAGAGCCTGCACTCCTACTGAACCCTAGCCCCAATGCAAGAACAGTTAATTCTGCTAACATAGCCCTGCTTGATACTCACCTTCATGAAGTGATCACTGAAGAAAAGGCACTACAGCCAAGTGAGGTGAAGAAAATAGATGGTGCCCATCTATCTATCACAATAGTGTCTGGAAGACCATTTAAACAAACAGTCACCTAAGTGAGGTATCAACTAAGTCTACATGGAGGAAGCACACCAGTTTGTGTGATCTAAAGATGAAATCCCCAATTTCAAATATGGCTAAGGGAAAAGTATCAAGCTAAAATTATAATCATCCAATTTGTAGAAGGAAGACTATTGACGGATAATGAGAGTTCCAAAGCCATCTGCAGAACCTCTAGTCAGACTGAGCCACTGGTAGATCTACTGTAGTAACAGACAAGTGTCTCCCACAGCCTCCCAATCAGACAGAGACCATGCCATGCTGCATCGAACTTGATACTTGGCCAGATGACTTCCCAACACATCCTACGTGAATTGGTTCTGGGTGCAAATACCTCTTTCTTTCAAAGACTAGACATAGAAACATCACACAGTCAAACAATCCCACTACTAAATACATACCAACAGAAAACAAAAGTGAAGCATGAATAAAATATGTACGCTCAGAGTGCTCATCAAGAATTCTGAGTGTTCACCTCAGAATTATCCATTAAAAAATAAAATATGGAAATGATCTAAGTGCCTGTCAATAGCTAAAGAGATTGCAGTATATGCACCCAATTGAATGCTACATAGTGTTAAAAGAATAACAATGAAGCAGTGAAACACCTCAAAATCTGGATGAACCTGATAACATGATTATGCATGAAACAAATCAGTCCTTTTAAATGTTGTCTACATTTGGAGGATCAAAAAGAAGTTGAAAGAGGCAAAAGGAGAGCTTTGGGAGAATGGGGCAAGGGTTCATTATGAAATTCTTAGTCCTTGCTCAAAGAATGAACAGGTACTGACAGTAGGGAAGGAAAGGATTCCTCAGTGAATTTTTTCTGTCCTCTACCTCAGCAAAGATATTTTCAATGTTCAAAACATGTGTTCTTATTTAGCTCCACGATCAGTCTTTTGTCCTTCAAATAAAACTTATCAGCTAACCCCTATCAAGTCACACCAAACAGTTGTCATACCTATAAGCCAACCACTCTATCTTGAATTAGATGCAGATATCCTTGTGAGAGTCACTGTTTTGATCGAACATTTTAAAAAAAGGTACCCTAGAAGACTAAAGCACATGTATTTTGAGAGAATTTGTCTGCAGCCATCCAGTGACTGCAGAGACAAGTGTAAGCATTTCTGTTTTGAATAACCCCATACATATAAGAACTGGAACTTCAGCAGAAATACATTTTGGCTTATCCTTTAACATTGTGATTTGTGAGTAATTATTAATAGATTGCATATTTCCCAAGTTATCAAAAAAGCAGGAAACCAAAAACCAAGATATTATCAATTTCACAAACCACAGAGGAGAAAAAGAATTACTAAGAAGATAAATTAAAAAATAAATGTAGCGGGCTGAGCCCCGGTGGCGTAAGTGGTTGAATGCGGGACTGCAGCCCACGGTCTTGGCAGTTCAAATCCAGCAGCTGCTCTCCAGGAGCAAAGCTGGGTAGCTCCCACGACCACCAGAGAGCAGTCATCCCCTAAATAAATAAATAAATGTAGCAGTCCATCCAAATAATATTAAAATGTTTAGAAGAAAAATCAGCAACTTGTCTGAAATTATCAACTAAAGCAGATTAGCCTTTTAGAAGGTGGATCAAGGGAAAAAATTACAAGTAGACAATATTAGGTATGAAAAAGAGAAAGTTTTATAGAGCTATATACCACATTAACAACTCACAAAAGATATAACATATTTTATATATACATATTCTATATATATACAAAAGATATAACATATTTTTATATATACATATTCTATATATACAAAGTTGGTTATTCTATAGGCAAATGGGACAGGACTACCACCTTCAGAGGTTCACGGTCATTGGGAATAGGAGGGGCAGGGTCTGATCTGACTCTCCGCCTCAGGTAAGATGGACATGTCTCCAGTCCCTTGAGAAAGCTGCTGAAACACAGCAGTCTGCAAACTACCAGTTACTTCCTGTCCCTGACTATATCCTCCCCTCCTGTCTATGAACAGCATGGCTCACATATTAATGTTCCTATGCATGTCTTCAGATAAATGTCAACTGTCCCTTCATGTAAAAATCTGTCTCATGATGCAGGTTGTAAGACATGGAGAGTATATAATAAACCTGCCTCTAATAAAGTTCTGAGCACTGGAGCATCAATGCTGTGCAATTCCAATGCCCTAACCACATCTATCTTTTTATGTCTTATCTATAAGTATTCTCACTGCAAATAGTGCCCTTCTAGAATCTGTTTGATTCATAAGATAAAGAGCTGGACTCGGTTAATCTTACATAAATCGATTTTAAAACTTTGGGCATAGATGTAGATATAGATAGAGGCAGAATGCAAATATGGGAAGGAGTGTTCATAGACTTAATATGTAATTAATAAGCCCCCCAAAACAGTATTAGAAACCCACAAATCCAGTTGATTTTAGTTATTCTGTTGTTGATGATGGCTACTGAGGGTACTGAAAATGAATTTCTCTAAGTTTCAAGAGCATAGTCAAACTCTTCTCTCTTTGAGAGAACAAAACTTACCCAAATAGATTAAAACTGTTCCCTAGATAAGGATGCCCTTAACGCTCTCCTTGCTACCTATTCGCGTCAGGTTCGAGGTATAGCAGAAGTTGGTAGTGAAGTACAGTAGGGAGACACAAAGTCCCTAAACCTTTATGACTGGTCTTGAGCAGTGTGCAGTGTTAGCATTCTCCTTTATTTCCCATGGCCTAATAGATGCCAAAAAGGCATGGACTGTGTAGTATATGGAATAACTAATTTATGATTAGATAAGAACTAGAGCTGAAAAATCTAATCTTCTGGAGTGACTTGACACTTAACTGCCTAGGACAACATTCTTGTCTAAGTGGAAATATTTTTTTTACTTAATATTTATTGCTTTCCTTAAATGTAACGGGGGATCTCATAATTGAGACAAACAAAACAAAGGTCTGAAGAAGCAGAGTCCCTGTGATCTCAGGGACCCAGAATATCAAGTCTGGAACACTGTTTCCAAAGAATTTGCAGACAGCACAGAGGCGGCATGCAAAATGCGGTGTGAATACAGGAGCGTCAACCATCATCTCCATGCCAGGAGCTACGGGCAGGCTGCTCAGAGGAGCTGATGCACAAGATGGGCTGGAAGGGCAGTTAGCGTTTTATCAGACTGAGAAGTATGTGTGGCAGAATGACGTTCTGAAACAAGCAAGCTTTTTCCCCCCTTGAAGCTCTTTGCCACCTCTGACCACCTCATTCAAGCAAAAGCTAGACTGCGCTTTATCAACTGCCCCCGGCAGGGCATTGTAAGGTAGGATAGAGAGAAAGTTGTTTGTAAGGTACTTGCACTTTCTGAAATAATCAGGAATTTCTAGAGTAATTGGAAATGGTCTATTAGGGCATATTAGGGCACATGGGTGGGATGGAAAAGATGGAAAAGAAACCCAGGGAAGAAATGAGAATCTCTGGAAATGAGACCCTGCCGACTCTGGTGGGGAGGGGGAGCTGTTGCTGGGTGCCATGGCGTCGTTCTGACTCACACTGACGCCACGTGCAAGGAGACGAAGGGACTTACTGACTGCTCCTGTACGTCTTCACAATGACTGCTAGGCTTAGTCTGTCGTTGCAATGGCTGTGCTCACCCCTCTTGTCAAGGGCCTTCCTCTTTGGGGGGAAGACCCTTCTACTTAAAAGCATGTGGATGTAGGGGAGGGATAATCGGAAACTTCACAAGGGCTTGGGGATGTGAGTATTGCTTCCACAGTTGTTATTGTTCGATGCCAGAGAAGCAGTCCCGACTCTTTGTGAACTCGTACACAATGGAATGAAACACTGCCTGGTTCGGGACCATCCTCACAACAGTTCTCATGTTTAAGCCCATTGATGCTGCCGCACTATCCATCCATCTTGTTGAGTAGGAGTGGTTAAAACTTTGTCTAGGTAATTAAGCCACAGATAAATCCCTCTAGCACATCCAGGTAGGACAATGGGCACTAGTCCCATTGTCCTGCAGGAACACAAGTTAAGGCCTTCACTCTACACTGTCCCATTGTCCTGCAGGAACAGAAGTTAAGGCCCTCACTCTACACCCTGACAGCTGAAGGAGGCCAGCCAGACTCACACTGCCAGTGGATGACTAAGAGACCAAACTGAGGCTCCCACTCCCTGGCTCCCAGACAGATGGCTTCCTCATCCATGTGTCCCCAAGAACACAGGAGCAAGCACAAGACAAGGTCGAGTCGTTTTCCATCATGCAGCAGATATGGGGTGCACTTCAGTTGTGATCAAATAGGGCTTTATTGCTCACACATCCGTATGTGTGGACTTAGAGGTACACCCCCTCAAAGGAAAAGGACATTCTGGACAAAGAGAACAGAAATAAAACACAAGCGGCAGGCGAGGTCAGGCTATTTTCAGAGAATAGCAAGCAGTCTCATGTTGCTTAAATAGTGGGTGGAAGAGGTCAGGCAGTGAAAGCTCTTGAATACCAAATTCAAAAATTCTGACTTCCAGCGAAAGTTTCAGCCGAGCATCACAGACTGGAAGGGGAGTGTGCAGACAAAGAACTGTCTTGAGCTATAAGCCGTGACATGATTCTGGTTGGGTAAATATATGTGTGTGTCTTCAAAGACTAGTGAATAAATCAGTTCCACAAAGCCTTGGTGATGATCATGGAAGTCAAGGAGGAGAAATCAAGATTGGGGAGACTGTGAAAGGTTTAATGGTTTCTGTCACTTCACTTCAAGACAGTTCAACAGCTCAGTCTCACGGGCCCACATAAGATGAAGAAATAGCTTAAGTAAAGGTAGGACATTTCCTGAAGTTTATGTAGAAGGATTCTCTTTTACCTAAGGGGTTAGAAATATTATACAACCTAGCCCTGGAGTCAACTCCAAGTCACGGCAACCTTGCAGGGCAGAGGACAACGACCCCATTGGGTTTTCAAAGCTGTCAATTTCTACAGAAGTAGCCTGCTGCGTTTCTTCCCCAGTGAAGCCGCTGTTGGTTTCAAAACACTGGATTATGGGTAGCTAGAACCCTCACCAAGGTTTCTAGTTCACACCTCTCAGATGAGTTTTTCAACCTTCACTCGAGCCCAGTGGAGTGTAAATGCTACCGAAAAGGTGAGCTCTTTAACTTCACCAATGACTTGCCCTTTATTGGGAAGGAAGTCCTATTAGTACCTCTCCTGTGTTTCTGGCCTCATCCACTACCACTCTGCCCCTCCTTCTGACTCCAGTCTTCCATGGTGTTCCTAAAACAGACCTGAGGATTTTGTGCTTGGTTTTCCTTAAGCTGCAATGCCAGTCCCGGTTTTATGAATGGCATTCTTCCTCATCTGCTTCTGAATGTCACCCAAATGACATGCTGTCAGGGAGCTCTCCCTTACACAACAGCTCTTCTACCACTTTCAAAGGTCTTACAGCTGCTCTTTCTTATTGCAACCTGGTATCTATAAACTCTTATCTGCCTATGGCATGCCCCATCACCTTCCTAAAAATAAGCACCAGAAGAAAAAGCATGTTGCCTAAATGTTCACGGAAGTATCTATAGTCTAGAATAGAGCCTGCTTTTAGTGCAGTTTATTTCTTTAATTCGTTTAAAGTCCCTTTTGTGCAGAGAAAGAGTAAAACATACATCAGAGCCTGGCACACAGAAGGTGTCCACAAAACAGTACTAAAGAGTATGGGATCCTGTCAGAAACTGTGTTCTAATAAATTTTATGAATGATGTGTTTAAGTAAATCAACTAATTTTAATTTGAAATGCAATCCAAATTTACTTTCTGTAATAAGAGAAATGTGAAACTATGTTAAAAATGATGGATTTATTACTTATTAAACCTAAAAACAGAGCATGGTTATTTATGGCATCACAGATAACTCTATTTTAAATATATATGTATGTATATGTTGGACTTGCCAGAGTGATAACACTAATGAGACTAACTTTCATGCTCCCACAGGAAAGTAGGAAAGTATCTCTTTTGTAAGTAGTCCTTTCCTTCTCATCTATCCATCATCTATTGATCTATTTATCTACATACATATCCATACATCCATACACATACATCACATATAGATCTTTTGGTCTCTACTGATCTTTTCACATTTGCAAACTCTCCTTGACCCAAGTCATGTGCATAGTTTATAAAACTGAATACAATTCATATTTCAGATGCTCTCCTTAACTTTCACAATAGAACTATACTTAGAAATAACAGACATTTTACTAAGAGAAAGAAAATCCAGTGATTCAATATTTTAAAGGTATTGATAGACTTTTATATGTGTGTTGTCAAGCTGACATAAAATTGTTTTTTTTCTAAAAAAGTAACTATATCTTTACACAAAGAAGAAAAATTGGTCCCAGTCTAAATAGAGATTGGGTCAAACTTCTTTAGCTCACACACAGAGATGATGAGCAATTTGAGAGAAGTTATCTGGGCACTCAGCAAAAGAGAGTTTGGGAACAGTGCCTCCTAGTGGGTAGATGTACTCAGTGTAGGAGTGGTGACATGGAAAAGTACGGTACCGTTCATGTGAAAATGGAATGGGGTATTTGGGAACTCAAACCACTAACAAAAACAAATTCACAGCCTTGCAAACTCATTTCCTAGCAAGTCACCACTTCCTTGAATTCTCTCACCTGCTAAAAGGATTACGTGCAGATTTATCCAGGAGGAAAATAAGCAAAGTTGGCCAGCACAGCTTGAGAAGTTCTTCCAGCAAGTGGAAAATTTATAACAACTTCGGTAGGGTTGGGAAATAAAACAGGAAGAGAAAAAGGAAAATGGAAAGCTAGACTTCTTCATGATTCTCCTTGCTGGACCAGAAGGGTGCCTTTGCACTTATGGACTACGTCTATCTTAGGACCACTGTAGACTCAATTCAGTTTCAAGACTCATGATGCCCACATTTTTATCTGGGACAAATTGTCACTGGATTGCCCGTGAAGATACATAGCCGAGGATTCTCAGGCATATTCATTTCTAGAGAGAGTCATTTCATTGTTGAAGCACAAGGCTAGCATGGATGAATAGGTCAAAGTCATTGTTGTGTGTAGATTTCAACTCTTAACAAGCCTTTCTGAAAGAGGAGAAATGTCCACAGGATTTCCTAAACTGTAATCTTTATGAGGCTGTCCACTCCTGTAAAGATTTACAGCTTTGGAAATGCTAACCAGAGTCATTTGAGCCAGAATGGACTAGAGTGCAGCGGGTTCAAGCTATGTTTTAATCAGAGAGTGGGATTAGCAAGAGACTTGTCCCCAGCTCTGTCTCCCGGAAAGATATGCCAAACACTAGAGGCTGTTTGCCAACACATGGTGGGACGTCAGACACATTCAACCTTCAGACTACTGTCTGGTCCCCCCACTGGTGGGGTCCACTCCTTGCTGTTAAGGACAATGTATTATTTCTCTCTGAAGGCTTTCCACCATCAGTCTGGTACACTGTAGGTGGGGTTCACACTTTACTGATAATGATTTCCATGGAGAGCCAGAGAACAGGTCAAACCTGTTCGGTGACATCCAAAGTTATCCTAAGTCTGGGATCCACCCATCTGGTCTCATGAGTACCCCCAATCCTCCCCTTCCTATTGCTTGTACACCCCTAGAGTGTCCCCCTTTCATTACTGTATTACCTATAGTACACCCCTTCCTGTGACATATGTCTTTACCTGTAATTATGGGGCTTGCATATCCCCCAAGGATATATAAGCCTTGTTTAGAAATAAAGAGCTCTCTGTCTGTCTGTCTGTCTCTCTCTCTCTCTCTCTCTCTCTTCCCCTCCACCCCCCCATTACCTCTCCCCTCTCCTCTCCTGTCCTTTGCCTGCCCTGCGCATGCACCTGGCTGTTGAGATCATGGCCATCCAGGTGGTGAGCATGCTGCCATGAAAGGTGTCTGACTTCTTTATTTTGCTCTCTCCCATCTCTCCTTATTCTCTATGACTATATCTAGACCATACAATTGTGCCTGTTGAACCTGCAATAATTGTAGGGCACTGACCTTTCCCCGCAACAGAGCACCACCCTGGCAACTTGCAGCTGGCAATCATGCTTTCAGCCAATGCACTAGTAGGGATTTTTCAGCAGGTGAAGTAGAGATGGACCATTACTGGAATGTTCCTCTTGGGAAATTGTACTGCTCATTTTCATTGCACGTTTTTGTATTTTAATCTTGTTAGTCATATAACACTTGACACAATAGCAGTGATAATAGAAAAAAATGATTTTTTCTTATAATGTACAATTTTAAACAATTTGAGGAAGGGACTCCTACAAGCATTTTCATACCAGTATTCATTGCAGCATTATTCACAACTGCTAATGGGGATGAAATATCAAATATCTACAAGTGTTCCGTACCTTCGATGAAGAGTTACTCTACCAAACACTTGTTCTGACACATGTTGTAACATGAGGAAACCTTTCAAAGAAGGTCAACTGTGTCAGGTACAAAAGGGAAAGTATCGCACGATCCCACTTACAGTTACACCTGATTTACTTGTGCTCCACACTTAGTGTACTTCTTAGCTATTGTGAGATTTGGAAATTGAAGGTAACCCTACATAGACCAAGTCTACTGGTACCATTTTTACAACAGCATATATCATTTTGATTCTCTGTATCAGATTGAGGGACTTCTCTTCATGCTTCAAACTTTTCATACTGCTTTATCACACTTAACAGACTACAGTATAATGTAACTATCATTTTCAGAGGTGCTGGGGCAAAATAATATAATTCAGGTATAGAGGTCTGGAACCAAACTGCATCTCTGAAGTATTCCTGTATATAGCTTCTCAGGAAAAGGCATGAGTCCAGGGATAAGAGTTTATTGGTAGCTCTTAGGGGCTAGAGGGAAAAATGAAAAGGGCGATTATTGGTTAAAGGGGCATTAATTTCTATTTAAGATCCCTAGCATAGCAGGTTATGCTTTGGGCTGCTAACTTCAAGATCAGCTGTTTGACAACTCCAGCCATTCTGCAGAAGAGCAAAAATGAGGTTTCCTATGCTTGTAAAGAATTACAGTCTCAGGAACTCACAAGGACAGTTCTACCGTGTCTTCCAGCATTGTTATGACTCGATGGGAATGAGATGTTTGAGTGAGAATGTCAGTTTGATGTGACGAAAAATTGTGGTGTCTATACAACATAGTGAATATGTTTAGAATATTTCAATTAAATATTTAAAATGGTTAAAGTGGCAATGGTTTGCTAATATATTTTAGCAATTAGAAATGACATTTGGATTTCTTAGTAAATGCTATTATTTAAGGAAATGATTTGAATTTCTTAGTAAATTTGGATTTCTTAGTAAATGATATTATTTTATTTTAGGAAATTATTTTATTACATATTTTATTTTATTATATTTATTTTATTATATAAAATATATAATATCTATATTTTGTTTAATATAGATATCATTTTAAGAAAGCAGATATCTTGGCATCAATATGAGAATTACATTAGCTTAAAATAAATGTTACTGGAGGCTATATATATGCACATAATCCCATTAAGCAATGTACATGATATATACTTATATGTGTATTTCAGATAATTTATCACTCTAACACCATTCTTTTGTTCTAAATATTCACTGTCTCCCCAATAACAGTGAAAATTGCATGCTTCTTGGATAGCAGATATTCTTGATTTAGCTCTTGTTTTGCAGACTAGCTTCGGTACCCTCTTTCCTCAATTTTTTTAAATTAAAAGATCATTTTATTGGGGGCTCTTTCAACTCTTATTACAATTCATACATCAATTGTATATGCATTTTTGTGCATATGTTGCTTTCATTCTTTTCTAAACATTTACTTTCTATTGAGTTCTTGGTATCAACTCCTGTTTTTTCCTTCTCCCCCCACCCCGCCCCCCTCAATGTTGCTTTACATCTCAATCATGTCTACCAGTTAATCACCCCCCACCTCCCAAGTCATCTACCTGGACACATTCCAGGAAGTTCCAGCTCACCCTCCTCGTCCTCTTTCTATCTGTCACTTCTCTTGTCATCTATTGCCATGGAATGGACATGCAGCCCCTTCTCTGAGTCCTCCTGACAAACCCTCCTAACTCTTACCTTCTCATTAACACACTGGAGGAAGTGATTTCTTTAGGTTTTCTCCCTTCTCAAGGGCTGTTCACCCTTCTCTCCAGAATGCTGCACAACTCACCAGAGACAATAAGCGAGTGTTTTGTAAGTTGAACAGTTTGTATTACATAAGTTGTCACATGGGGGGAGAGAGGGATTTAAAGCCCACATTTAACAGTTAGATTTTATATGGATTTGCCTGGATCCGGATTCTCAGCTGTTTGGTTTTTGAGGTCTCACTATCTATCCCCCAAGATGTGACCCAAAAAATGCAGTTTACTCCCTTCGTGATTCTTCCCCAGTCTTCTTTATTCACGTCCAACCTTCACATGTATATATATGAAGTGATTGGAAATGGCAGGATTTGAATCAGACGTACCCTTTGTCCTCAAACGAGAGCCTTGATTTTCAACACTTTAAAGAGCTCTCGTGCAACAGACGTGCCCAATGCCACAGAGGCTTTGATTTCTTGCCTGCCGCTTCAATGAGCAATGAGTATGGATCCACGCAAGACAGAACCATTGACAACGTCCCGCTCTTCTCCGTTTATCACTGTGCTTTCTGTCAATCCAGTTGTGAGGACTTTGATCTTCTTTACATTGAGATGTAATCAATATTGAAGGGTTCTTCAAGCCCTCCTCACTTTCAGCAAGGTTGTGTCCTCTGCTAGCGCAGGTTGTTATTAAGCCTCTCTCCAATCCTTATGCTACGCTCTTTTCATAGAACCCAGATTCTCTGATGATTTCCTCAGCGTACAGATCTGGAAAGTATGGTGAGAGGATACAACTCTGATGCTCACCATTCCCGATTTTAAACCAAGCAGCATGATCCATGTTCAGTTAACTCAACTGGCTTTGGAACTATGGACAAGTCCACATAATCCTCATGAAGAGTTCTGGAATTCCCATTCTTCTCATGGCTATCCACAGTTGTTATTATCCACACAGTTGAAGACCACTGCACTATTGATAAATAATACACAAGTACATCTTTCTGGTATTCCCTGCTTTCAGCCAAAATCTAGCTGACATCAGCAATGATTTCCCTTGCTCTGTGTCCTCTTCTGAACTTTCGGTAGTTTCCTCTCAATGTTGTACTCCTGCAACTGTTGGATGATCTTCAACAAAATTTTAAATTGTATTCATTAATGATATTATTCCTTAATTTTAGCATGCTGTGGAGTCATCATTCTTTACAATGGGGGCAGATAGAGGTCTTTTCCAGTCATCTGACCGAGTAGCTGTCTCCTAGATTTCTTGGGTTTGATGACGGAGTGTGTCCAATATTTCATTAGCCTGTTGAAACAGTCCAATTGGCATTCCATCAACTTCTGGAGCTTTGGTTTTAGCTAATGCGTTCAAAGCAGCTTGGGCTTCTTCCTTATGTACCATTTGCTATGTTCCAATGCTACCTTCTGAAATGATGGGATGTATTGGTACAGTAACTCTGTGATTTTTTTTAATCTTCTTTTGATGCTTCCTCTATTATCCATTATTTTATCTATAGAATGTTTTGATATTGCAATTCAAGGCTTGATTTTTCTTCTTGAGTACTTTCAGTTTAGGAAGTTTTGAGGGTGTTCTTTTTTGGCTTTCTAACTCTGAATCTTTGTTCATTTCAATACAACATTTAACTTCATCTTCTCGAGCTGCCCTTTGAAATTTTTGATCAACTCACTGATATCTTTATCACTTTCACTCCCCTTAGCTACTTTATGATTAAGAGCAAGCTTCAGTCTTCTGATATCCACACACCTCTTTTCTCTCTTTCCTGACTTTTTGATTGCCTTTTGCTTTCTTACTGAGTGACGTTCTGGTTTTGCTTGCTATGAATGATGCTCTTTACATGCTCTCAAGACTCTTCAGATCTTTTGTCATAAGTGTTACATGTGTAAAAGTGGGGCTTGAGATGATCTCAAAGTTCTGAAGAAGAATGCCATGACATTCCTCTTACTTGCATCAATCCCAACGTGGTAGGCCATATGATTTTTTGATTCAAAATGGCCAGTGCTAGCCCATTTTAACTCACAAACACCTGGGATATTGATCTTTCTGCATTTCATTTCACTTTTAATGACTTCTGGTTTCCCTGGGTCCACACTTTATACATCCAAAGTTCAAATTACTTGTATATTTTTGCTGCTTCTTCTCATCTTGAGCTTTACCCCATCAGCAAAGGGACATCCTGAATGCTTTATCTGCACCTGCTTTCCTCCAGTCGCAGCAGTATAGTCAACTTGACTTTGAGAAGGCAGCTCTTCTGCCATCATATTTTAAGTGTCTTTAGACCCGAGGCACTCACTTTGGGAACTATCTCTGAGAGTATTTTGCTTCTCTTCATTAGGCCGTCAGTATGTGATAATGTTTTAATGCTATCCATAAGGTTTCAAAGTTGAATTCCTCTGAAGCGGGCAGCTGATTCTTCCTTTATGTTCTGTTCTGAGTCTGGAAGCTCTGCTGAAACCCAGTCAGTCGGAATTATCCTGATGTTATTGAAATACCGCTGACATAGCTGCCAGCATCACCGCAACATACAAGCCACCACAGTATTACAAACTGACAGGCAAATGGGGGGTTTCTTTATAGATCGAACAACAACAAATTTCTGACCACAAACATTCATTATTCAGCTAACTTACGTAACTTGTAGATATAAAGCTCACAAATTAAAAAGTCATAGTGAAGATGGTGGAAAATGCTTCTGCTTTAAATGGCGTTGATTAAGTTGGTTGTTTGGTGCTGAAAACACGCACATTTAAAGCATGCGTTATTGGGCTGAGCCCCAGTGGCGTAAGTGGTTGAGTGCAGGACTGCGGCCCGCGGCCTTGGTGGTTCAAATCCAGCAGTGGCTCTCAGGAGCAGCACTGGATAGCGCCCACAACCACCAGAGGCAGTGATGCCCACCAAAAAAAAAAAAAAGATTTAAAGCATGCGTTATTATAAGACCTACTATTACCAAGAGATGCGAAAGTAACACATGAATCAGCTTACTCAATACAATGTGCTGAGCATCATGGTGTAGCAGATGCTCTGAGGAAGGTTTGAAGAATGTTAAGCTGAACAATCTATGGTGTCTGTGAGAAAAGTAGCTATTACCTCAGAGAATGCATCTATTAACAACTAGTCTTGATGTAATAAATGCTATGCCAAAGGTCTCAACATCTTCATGGTCAGATCACATTGAAGCTAATCACAAGAGCAGTTCTGAGTGAGTCCAATATTCTGGGTGACTCATAAACTTCTACATGAGACCTGGAAGCCATAATCTGCATAACAGGTGTCGAAAGTATATTCTGCACAGGTAACACAACAATTACTTTTGTTTTAATAAAAGGTCATCCTGAAGAGTTACCGAGAGGAATTAATAATTATTCAGGATAAAAGAGAGGCTGAAATTCTAGGCACAGAAAAATCAAAATCAAATAAAAGCACCTATGTAAGCACAAGGTATATTTAAGTGACAGTGTATGGAATTTGTGTAATCGGTGAGGAGACAAGGACCTATGTCATGGGCTGTGGAGTTTATCTATAACTTTTTAGAGGCCTTACATGGATAAGGAATATTCATCACAATGGAATATAATGTACCAACAATCATGAAGATGGTATAGGATCAGGCAATATTTCATTTGGGTAAGGGTCAGGTTGCCATGAATGGTTGTAGACTCTATGGCAATGATCAATAACAGATTTTTTTTAAGTTATTCTTAATGGAAATGGAGACATAAGTATTTTAGAAATATAATTCTGGCACTAACAGACTAGAAAAAGACCTAAGTGTAACAAGACATATATTTGAAAGAGTTTAGGCAAGAAACAAAGCTTTAGATGACACAACTAGAAGTTGAAGATGGGAAGGACTTCAAAGACATTTAGAAAGCTATAATGGAGCAGACACAGGCGAATCACCCCAGTCCACTCTCTGTGTTTTCTTGGTAGAGAGTTATAGAAGGTGGCTGCCCATTAGAGATCACGTCTCTTAGACACCACCCTCCTTACAACCAATAGGGTGAACTGACGTGATTGGCATAATTTTTTAGGCTTAATGTCAGAGGGAAATTTTGACCTTGGACTTTCAGTGTTCCCTCTTTAACTTGTTGGAACTTCCAAGTGACCTTGGAAATCATGTTGAAAACAGAAAAGCTGGAAGAGACTGAGTCTCTGAAACATAGCACATGGAAGCATGTGCCTAACTGGTCTAAGTTGCTCACCACAGTCTGTGGTACGAGCAAAGACAGAGACAAGGGCAAGAGCAAAGAACAGCACCCAATGTCATGGCCTCAAGTCTTCTTTATTATGTAAATGTACCATTATTCATATTGTTTAAGCTAGTTTTTCTTCTTTGACTCTAGAGGATTTAGTGATTTATGCAGTTGTGAATGGGAAGAAAAACTGGGGATTTCAAAAATGACTCAAAATTTAGAAGCACAGACCACAGAGTTGCTGGTGTGCTATTATCTAGTTAAGGAAAAACAGAAGAAATTGCAGGTCTGGTGAAAATGTAATGAAAAAATCATTCTTTGAAGGATGAAGTTGGATCGCCTCGTAGAGACATTTGGCAAAGTGGATATCCTGTTGAAGATATTTGGTAAACTTTAAGCAAGCAAAGCCGGATCGCAATTGAAGAGGAAAGCTGTGTGGGAGCTACACCCAGTGGGGGACACACTGAGGAAGTTGTATAGGAAGAAGGAAGGCTTCCTCATAGCAAAACAAACAAACTGAAACCCCGGGGGAGGGAGGGGAAGAACAAGGAGCTGATCCCAAGGGCTCAAGTAGAAAGAAAATGTCTTGAAAATGATGGTGGCTACATATGTACAAATGTGCTTGACACATGGATGCATGTGTGGATTGTGATAAATAAAATGATTTTAAAAATTATAAAACAAAACAGAAATCCAAAAGAGGAAACAAGTAGTGAAGCTGGGGCAAAAGCTGCTCTGAAGTAAATTCCAATCCACAGTTACTCTGAAGATGGAGTAACTCTTTCCAGGGTGGACAGCCTTAGCTTTCTCCCTTGGAGAAGCTAGTGGGTTTGAACTGCCGAATTGGTGTTAGCATAGCAGACCAACACTTTTTCTCATTGCATCACCAGGTGTCCTTGACTGTGTGACAGTCTTTTCCTCCAAAAAAAAAAATCTTAAGAGGCAATGTCCAATACAAAAATAGCTACTAAAGAATACACACAATACGGACACACGATATCATCTACATAAAGGTCACAAAATACCAGTGTGCACAGATCACTAGGGCTTGGAACCCACTTGGTAGCAACTAACAATGATAAAGGTAAAATTTAAAGCAGGAAAACAGGACACATTGTCAAGTGGTACTCACATAACCAATGAATGGGGACCCGGAACTACCATCTGCTTACTAGTTTAAGGCGCTCCTTGCCTCATGATGGCGTGCAGTAATCTGAGAGGCACAGCTCGGCAGTGGTGAATGCATATTATTGAATGTTTTTCCCTATCACCATTCCCTCTTGTGTGTGTAGGACCCCACCCCTTAAGAATTTAATCTGTACAAGTCAATGATACGTGTATTTTGGTTCATAACTGGTCCATAGTCATATACTTTCCATTTCTCAACAATATTTTATAAAAACTCTATACCATCAGCTAAAGCAGCAGTTATCAGCCTGTAGGTTGCGAACCCTTTCACAGGGGTCACCCCATTCATAACAGTAACAAAATTACAGTTATGAAGTAGCAATGTAAATAATTTTATGGTTGGGGTGTCACCACATCATGAAGAACTATATTAAAAGGTCGCAGCACTGGGAAGGTTGAGAACCACGGAGTTAAACTAATAACACTATCAATGTGTAGTGATTACTCATTGGGCTGCTAACCACAAGGTCATATATTCAAAAGCACTAACCAGCTAGTGAAGAATATGCTTTCTTCCTCTGAAACTCACAGGGGCAGTTCTACCCTACCCTATAGGGTTGCTATGTCTGGATGTCAGTATTGACTTCATGGCAGTGGAGGTGATACACCAGGGTGATGCTTGACAATGGTCTCTAACATAAAATGACAATTATGTCTCTAAGATGAATCAGAGACATATATAAACCATAAGTACATGAATGAATTTGGGGCTTACACTTAATTCCAGCCCCAGTCAAAGAACATCTACTTCTTATAACAAGGTCCTGCTTGATGCTTGACCTCATGAAGAGATCACTGCAGATATGAGTGATATAGTAAAGTGGGGTGAAGAAATTGCATGGTGCCTGTGAAAGGTAGGTTTATTGTGCCAACCTGGTCAATAAACACAGGTGGGTTATTAAGGTTGCAGTTTAACTGAAGGGTAGGGAGATAAATGGCTCAGTGCACCTCGCCTTTCTGTCTCTTGCTCTCTGATGATGTGACCAGTTTGTTGCTACCTTTGCTAGTTCTCTGCCTCATCTTGTGAGCTACACTACCTGTGGGACACCCTCCATGGTCTGTGTCACTATAGTTTGAGGATCCGTCAAGATATGCTTCATCACACTGTTGGTATATAAATCATTTGAGCTGGGGACTGTCGAACCCTATCATTTGGCTGACAGTTAGTACCCTGCTGTTTGCTGCCTATGGCTGGATTGCCTGTATTGCTATATAGAAGACTCAACTGTCTGCTTCCCTGCACCCAGTAGCCCTCATAAGTTGAAGGACTGCCAGTGTATTCACTGTCTCACAGAAATGAGTTGCAGTAAGCCATTTGTACTGCTTTGCGGATTAATTAACTGTTTATTTCTTATGTTATCTATCTGTCTATCTATCTATCTATCATCTATCTATAAAATCATTTAAGTGCCCTGATTTTGTTTCTCGAGGGAACCCTGTCCAACACAGTGCCCAACACTCAGAAAAACACTCTGTTGTTTTAAAAGCTTATCTTCAAACAAGCAGTCACCTAACTGAGGCATGAACTAAGTCCACATGGGAGAAGCACACAATTCCATGTGACTCAAGGATTGTGAGTAATACAATCCAAATCCAAAGGAATAAGTGGCACCAGATTTTACATTTTGAACAACTGGTTTGCAGAGAGCTACAGATAACATGACTGGAAGCTCAAAATCCATTTGCAGGGTCCACACACAAATTTAGTTTCTGATGAATCCCCTCTGATCATAACTGAGAGATATGAAAAGTCTTGTTATCAGAGGATATTGAAAAGTTGAGTGTGGCAGTCATAATTATGTCAGAATGTAATTTTTTAAAATTTATTTTAATACTTTTATTAGGGGTTCTTACATATCTTATCACAATCCACACATTCCTCCAGTGTGTCAAGCACATTTGCACATATGCCACCAACATCATTTTCAAAGCATTCTATTCCCTCTTGAGGCCCTGATATCAGCTCCCCATTTCTTTCCCCTTTTTTCCCCACCTGCCCTTCCTCACAAATGCTCATTAAGTTATAGAATATTTTTTCCATATCTGACATTGTTGTCTGTTGTCCCTTCATCAACTTTTCCATTATTCACCACACTGGGAGGGGGTTCTAGATTGATTCTTGTGATTGTTACCCCTTTTATCCCCGCCAGCTTCCCAATCTTCCTGGTATCTCTACTCTCCTTGTTGACCCTGAGGGTTAATCTATCCTTGATTCCCTGTGTTGTGGGCTCTTATCTGTAGCAGTGTGCAAGCTCTGGTCTAATCTGAATTGTAAGATAGAATTGAGGTCATGATAGTGGGGTGAAGGAAGCACCAAATAACTAGAGGAAAGTTGTTTGTTTCATTGGTGCTATATTGTACTCTCACTGGCTCATTTCTTACCCGTGACTGCTTTGTGAGGGGATGTCCAGTTATCTGCAGATGGGCTTTGGGTCTCCTTAACCCTCATTCACCTTGAGTATGGTTTTATTCTGGGTCTTAAATGCCTGATATATGATCCCTTCAACACTTCATGATCACACAGGCTGGTATGATTCTTTCATGTTGGTTTTGTTGCTTCTCAACTAGATGGTCACATGGTTATCTTCAAGCTTTCAAGACCCTAGAGGTAGTATCTTTTGATAGTCAGGCACCATCAGTTTTCTTCACCACATTTGCTTAGGCACCCATTTTATCTTCAGCTATTGTGCTGGGAAGGTAAGCATCACAGAATGCCAGATTGTTAGAACCAAGTGTTATTGTTTGAAAAAAGTACTTGAGTGTCCATCTGCAACCTTAATTCTTGACATATAGAAATGAGTACTTTGAGACTGGGAGTGTAGGGGTGGAGTCTAGCCTGTCGATCTGGAGATAGGCAATGAGGCATTTGTGTAGGCATGGCTTTCTTCTGAGAATTCTGGGAAATCTGGCCATATTTCTCCCTTGGAGGTGAGAGACAACCCAGTCACTTGGAGATGCTCTTCTGACAAGACACAAGGCTCACTCCCTGTGAGACATCCTGGAGGAGAAGCCACATGGGTTTACCTTGCTGGAACCAGACCTCTGAAGCTGGAAAAACCATGTAGAGACCCCTACCAGTGCTGAAATGCTTGAGAAGTCACAGATATGCCCCTACCAGTGCGGAGATGCTTCTACTACCACTGGATACACAAGACTGTACCCACTGGTCTGTGATTGTCCTGGCATCAAAACATGTGCTTTGTGAATCTGAAGAGGACTTTATAGATAGATATCACACATATGGGCTAATATCAGACTTATGACCTTGAACTGGACTGGGCTGGGATGTTTTCTCAAGGTGCAAGTGTTCTTGTATATAAATCTCTTTCTTTTTTGGGGGAGGGCATCACTACCCTCTGTGGTCGTGGGAGCTAAAACCTCATCCTTAAATACATATACATGCTTATGAATTTATTTCTCTAGTCTTCCTGAACTAACACAAGTACATAGGTCTTCCTCCACCTCTCTCTCTCTCTCTCTCTCTCTCTCTCTCTCTCTCCCTCTACATATATATATATATATACACACATATGCATATGACTATAATTATATCTCTATAATTATCCTTTGCCTTCTGGTTCTTTCCTCTATTTCCCTTTTACTTACCTCTTGTCCCACCATCATGATTGCCCTTCATTTAGTAATTAATTCCTTGTTGCAACATCGCCCTTGATTGAACCCCATGAGGCATCCTATGAATTCTTTCCAATAATTTCGGTTCACTTGTTCTTCCGTTGTCCCTGGGCTGGTACCCCCTTTTTATTCTTTCCCATATCCCTCTGAAACCATTGGTCCTGTTCTTTTAATCTTCAAAAGACTTATTCTGCCTCATTTCTAGATAAATATGCAGATATAGCCACATGTGCAAAAAACAAGTAAAGATGTGGGTAGAGGGGAAGCAGGGCACTAATACACCCCAGGGGAGGGTATTGTATGTATCCCCACAGGAGAAGGAAAGAGAGACCAAGCTTCAAATCAATGCACCAAGATGTGAATACAGCATATTGGCATGTACCTGGAAACCAAGAGTGAAGTCTGTGGGACTGGCACCAATCCCAACTATGTGGACGGCCCCTTCCCCACCCAAAGAAAACACTTTAAAGAACAGCACTGGTACAGCTTGGGGAGAAAGGAACGTTGGATTGGAGCACATGGAAAACATGCAAAGGGATGGAGAGGGAGTAGAGGGCATCCTGGGCCACCAAGCCCCAAGGATGATGCTCCTGCTCAGAGCAGACAACGCGTGGGGAGAACCATGGACACGGTCCTGGTCCATCATTGAATCATGATGCTGTGAGGGACAGCACTCGAGACACTGTGCGGGAAAAGTGCATGGTCTGGCCCCATCACTGGGGCGAGGCACTGAGAGCATGCAGCAGAGAAGCAGGGGGAGCAGAGTGATGAAACCCCTGGGGAATACCAAAAATAGACTTTGGAGAGAGAGTGTGACACTCCATCAGATTCATAATTGCCAACAGACAGCCCTTGAACTATTCATAGGCTTTTCCGTTTCTGTCAGGGGCTTTCTTTTTGTGTTTGTTATTTTATCCTTGCTCTTTTGCTGCTGTTGTTTTGTTGGTTTGGACCCCCTTTGTTGTTTTATTTGGCTTTGGCTGATTTTTGAACATGTAATATTTTACCATTTGATCTCCCTTTTGACCCATTTTAGAGCCGCTTCAGTTTTTAAATAAATTGAAAGGGAAGTACATGTGAAGCAAGTCCCTGGTGAATATGCTCTGATAGGGACCAGGGATGTGGTAACATGCAGAAGACGTTCAAGTGTGAATGGCTACAGATACAGTTAGTGCCCAATCATTTGACCTTCTTTATGACCCCTTGAAATCTGTTCTAGGTTTTAGTATTGTCTAATTTCTCTCTGATTGAGTTTTTTATATGTTTTACTTTCTTTTTCTCTTTGTCTATTACTAGCTTGATTGTAGTTAGATTTTAATTAATTTGTTTTTTTAATGTTTTTCTGCATATGAAATCAAGGATAGGTCATTCTAGAGAGACAGAAATCGGGTTAATGATTCCCTGGCACTGTATAGCAAGAGTGTAGTGGCAGGGAAGTGGAGAGCAAATAAAGATGAGATCAAAAATGAAGAAACTGTTCTAAAACTGACTGTGGTGATGATGGTACAACTCTTCTTGATGTGTTTTAACTATTTAATTATTGAATATATGCATTATATGGCAATAATGGTGGAAAACATAGGAAACTATCTTCTACCTTTAAAAGACAGAGATTTGTGCAATCCTTACAGGGTGTCTTCTCAAAACCCATGCTTCTATGGCCGATAAAACTAAGCCAAAGCCTAAGTTCTGTAACCAAACTAGAAAGAAAAAATGTCTATATTTGTACAAAGTCAACAGGCAACGATGCCTGGGTTCCGTCAAGTCAAAGAGGCTGGAACGGGTGCCATGATGACTACTGATACTCAGGCCTTAAGACACAAGAGCAAATGGGTGGATGGAGATAGGATGAAAGTCTATTAAAAATAAATACAGATATGGTGAGCATAAGCAGAAAGTGAGAATGGGAGTACACTCTCAAATTTTCAGGAATTACTTTGAAATAAATAACTGGCTGGAGATATTACAATAGAGAAAAAGAGATTGCTGAATAATAAAAAGCAGGTCTATAGAAATTAACAGAATATATAAGGAAACAAAGAGGAAAGATAGTAGTTGGAAAATATGGACTTGGTGATAGAAATGAAGCAGAGGATTGCAAGATGGAATCTTGCTACACCAGCAATGTGTTCATAGCAAATATCTTTTTTACAGCAGCACAAAAGGTGACTATACACATGGACTGTCTATCCACGTTCCCAGATGGAACACGCAGGAATCAGATTGACTCCATTTCTGGGAAGAGACAGTGAAGAAGCTCAGTATGAGCAGCTAAACCCATGCCAGGAACTGACTGTGGATCAATCCATTGTGCATGTGGAAGCTCAAGTCCATGGGAACTGAAATAGGGCCCTGAGTCTATCCCCCCCTGAACTTGAAGGACATCTCATGAACAGAACTGACACACTGAACATTACTGACCGGAGATCTTATGAGCTGTGGGATAGCATCAGTTAAACCAGTCAGGAAGAAAGCAAAAGGTCATTAAAAAGACAGGAAAGAAAAAAAAGATCGAAATGAATGTCAGAAGAGACACTGAAACTTGCTCCAATCATAGAGCAGCTAAAGGAAAAGGAAGAAAGGATGAAATCAGGAAGCCAAATAGAAAATTTCAAAAGGCAGCTTGAAGACAAAGTGAATATTATAATGAAGTGTGCAATGGCATAGAATTTAAAAAATTAAAAGGGAAAAGCATGCTCAGTATATCTGAAACTGAAAAAATCCAAGCCTCAAGTTGCAGTCTTGAAAGATTCTGTGGGAAAAATATTGAATAATGCAGAAAAACAAGAGAAGATGGGAAGACTACACAGTCACTGTACCAAAAAGAAATCGTTGACATTCCACCATCTCAAGATGGTATATATGAGCAAGAAACCATGTTACTAAAGGATTAGCCAAAAACAAGGCCTACAGGAATTGATGGAATACCAATGGAGATGTTTCAACAAATTGTTGGAACACTGGAAGCACTGATGCTGTTCTCTTAAGTCGGCCATCACAAAAAACGAGGTTAAAATGAAACGGCTTTGACTCCATGCTTGCCTGAAGGCGGAAATGCACACTTCGAATGTTCCCGCCAGACACAATTCCTGTGTTGGTACCCCCTTGAACATACAGCATATTTAAAGATAAATTTAAAGCATTCATTAAAAATCATAAAACCACTATTAAAACTTTATCAAAAATGTCAAAATGTGAAGTGGTTCTTTCCTGAGAGATTCTCCATCAAGGTCTATGGACTTTGGAAACCAATACTGCCATGCCTCTAAACTCTTTCTTGAAGAATTCTGCAAGCTCCTGTTCACACCACACAAACATGGCAGTTTGGGCATCCTTGAGGAGCTTAAATGGTGCTCCTTGATTTTTCAGAACGAAAAGGAAAGAAGTCTGAATGGGAAAGATCGGGCTGTACAATGGATGAGATGCATTTTCCCCGTGGGAAAATCCTTGCTACCTTCAAAGAACGAAGGTGAGGAGGAAAAAAAATACATCTTTGATGCATCTTGCTTGGCCTTTGCCTCACTGATGTGCTTTGCATTTTCACATTAAGCGACTCTCTCCATCCATTTAGGGATTATCTTACGTCACAGGAGAGATTCTAGCAAGATTATCTCTTTAGAATTAAAAAAAGTATATCACCATAATATTTTGGGCTGATCCTTCTGCCTTATATTATAGTGGCCCAGAGATGCCTTGGAAGTTACTGTTTTGATTGAATTTGCTTTTCTGGACTTTACTGTTAGATCCAAGATTCATCTCTGGTTAGAATTTGTTCCATAACATTGTCATTAGCTTTGATCATGGATTACAAGACTAGTATAAAGATCAGTTCTTTGAGCTAGCTAATATTTGTGCAATGCTTTTGGCACTCATCAAGCTGAAAGCCTCCTGAGGTCAAAATGTTGCTTCAAATTGAAAATACTGAACCGTGTGCTATCCCAGTTCTAGCAGTTGCCACTCAATGCTAATTCTGTGATCTGATTCCACCAGTTTATGGACTCCACCCAAAACTCTCCGTTTGTTAAAGTTCACAGTCTGTTGGCTCTTTTTCCTGGTTTTCCTACCTTTTCTCAAAAACCGGGATCCATCTGAAAACTGTTGTTTTATGTGGAGCTGTACTCACATATATTTAGTGTGAGCTTAAATTATTTAGGAAGATGTGCACTTGAGTTCTGTTAAAAAGTTGATACTAGTCCAAGCCACTGCCATCAAGTCGACTGTGACCCACAGCAATCTTATTGGACAGGATAGGCTGCCCCCTTTGACCTTCTGAGACTTTTCATCTTTCTGGAAGTAGATAGTCTCACCTTTCTCCCTCAGAGCAGCTGGAGGATTCAAACAGCCAAGCACAGGCTTAACAGCTCTCCACTACAGCGTCAAGGCTCTGGATAATAGTTCTGACCTCAAAATTTAAATGTCTAATTTTTTTGAAGTGCCTAACTGAGTCTAAAATGAGATCTGGTAGCACTCTTGCAGAAGGGTGACACTGCTAATTAAAAAGTCGACAGTTCAAACCCACCAGCAGTTCCCCGTGGGAAAAATGAAACTCTCTGTCCCAGTAAAGACCGTCTTAGAAACCCTGTACAATGTAGCTATGAGTCAGAACTACTCAATGACAGTGAGGCATTTTTTTTTGAATGAGAGTAAGACAAGCTTATGTTGACTGAACTTCTCTCCAGCCATTGCAGAGACATGTTCAAACATGCTTTGTTTGAGATAAACTTATAAATGTATGAACTAGGATCCTAGAAGCATGACTTTTTGATCTGCATTACATACAAGATATATACACACATATACACACATACACATAGTAAGTGAAGAGTGGAAGGCCTCAACTGTAGTAGTAAATTAAATGTTAAATATAAAATAATGGTGCAAATAAACATTGGCAAGGAAAAAATAAAGTTGTGTGATTCAACCAAGTGCCAGGCACTGTATCCAAAGTTTTATATACATATGATTTACATATATTTCATTTAATCTTCATAACTACACTGCAAACATGATCTTATGTTATTGTTATCTATATTTTAAAGACAAGAACCCTGAGGCACCAAGCTATTAATTAACTTAGCTGTTTTATCACAAAAATAACAAGCAGTGGTATGGAATTTTAGACTTCCATGTATCTATGTTCAAAATACATTGTTTTTCCGTGATTTCCTGCTACCTGCCACTCATATAGGTCTTGGGGACTCATGGCTGTGGAATATACAAAAAAAAATTCACCAGAAAGAGTCCAACGTGACAACATGTTTTCAACATGTTTGGTACTGTTTTCAAATACTTTTCCATGTTTGGGTCCATGGCTGTAGTCACTCTGTCAGTCCGTTTCTCTGAGATTCTTCCCCTTCTTGTTGATTCTCTACCAGGCATACTGTCCTTTTCCAGGGACTCCTCCCTCCTGATGATGTAGTCCAAGCATACCAGATGAAGTCTCTCGGTCCTCACTTCCAATTAGCATTTGGTATCCTTTCAAGACAGGTTAGTTCGTTCTTCTGCCAGGCCACAGTCAGTCCTTCTCCAGCGCCATAATCCATATGCATAAGTTCTTCAGGCTTCCTTATTCATTGTCCAGTACATAAAGCGATTGAATATACCATAGCATGAGTTAGGTGAACCTCAGTCTGCAACGTGAAATTTTACTTGTCAACAATTTAAAGAAGCCTTGGGCAGCCAGTATACTGTATAAATTCAGCCTGCCCCTTCCATGGTCTTGATTGTGGGTGCAAGTAAAATGCAGTCCATGACAATTTCAGCATTTTCTCCACTTATCTTGATGCTACTCATCGGTCCAGTTGTGAGTGTCCTTGCCTCCCTATGTTCAGGTGTAAGTCATAACAAAGTCTGTATCCTTTGATTTTCACCATTCATCAGTTGGTGAATGTTTCAAACCCTCTTCACTTTTAGCACCGAACAACAATAGTTCCCAAGCTTTAGGTCTTCAAAGCAAGCTTGACGCATTTATTTGGTCATCCTCATAGAGTCAGCTGCTTATGCACCTTCTTCCGATCCCGATGCCTCATTCTTCTTCATATGGTGGACATCCTCAGATTACTTGCCCACGATACTGTGTAAGTATTGTGAAAGGATATAACTAGTGGTTGGATTCAAGTCATCCAACTAAATCCAGTAAGAAACTAATGACCTTTTGAGTATATAAAAAAGGTATTTCATTATTTCACATAGTTAATACTTAAATAACAACAATTAAAGGGGTACGCAAAGCTAGATTGAGTTCTAAGAGCTTTAACATATTAATGAAAAACATTAAATAATATCTCACAAAACAATAAAACTGTTATTTAAGGTACGCCCATATTGCTTCTAGATTGGTATCCTCATGGTATTCTTTACTTTTATCTGAGCATGATCAACTGTGTGATCTGTTGTTAATGGTTTTCTCACTGTAGGAGTAGGATCCCGGTCCTTCAGAGGAAGGTCAATTAAATAATAGTCTTTGTGTCTCATAGATTAGAAACAGGCATCCTCTCTTCTCTGTACATAGTATATTCATCTTTGAAAAACCCCTTTCCACTTCCACTGGATTTAAAGCAACTGTTCTGACAATATTTTTAACTCTGTGAATGCTTTCAAGAATTGCATAGTTCACTCATAATATCTGGAAGGGGGTAACATACAACTGACATGAACAACAGTGTGCCATTCTCTGGCACTTTTTCTTTTGACTCTATGTTTTATTTAAGTAGAAAATGTAAAGAAATAAATGGGTAGTATTTCATCAAAAGTACAAAGAGACATATGGAATAAATAAATAAATATTACAAGCATAATTGCATCAATTTTTATATCTATAGATGGAATGGACATTGCCCATGGCACTTAGAATATGCTTTGGCACAGATGAATATTTTTTAGAAAATGTAAGGCGTGTAAATTTGTGATTTCTCTAAGCCACCAAACTTAAAGAGAACCCTGATTACAAGTTTCATTTTAACAACCAGTTAGGCAAACTCAACCAGAAAAATAGTGGTTCTGCCAAACTGGGATGAACCGGCTGAATCCCACCACTGGACACCACCCTGACACACATCAAGATAAACTGTGTCATAGTCTCTTGTTCCGTTCTACATATGGCAGCTTGGTCTGTGTAGTTTCTGCAAGTGCATCATTGTTCTGGAATTCCCGTTCTTCACAGTGTTATAATTTGTTATGGTCCCCACAGTTGAACCCCTTTGTACAGTCAAAAAAAAAGCACGCATACAAATTTCTGATGCTCTCTGCTTTCAGTCAAGATCCACCTGACATAACGTGGATCCACTCTCTCTCCTTGAACATGCGATTCTGAATGTGACTTGAATATCTAGGAGTTCACAGGTGATATACCATTGAACTGCTTTCATATTCTATAAATCTGTAAGATTGACAACTGGCATCTAAGCAATTGACATAGTTTTCATCTAGTGCTAGTTTTTCTTTTAGTCTAAGTGGGAAGGACTCCATGGCAGTGAGTTTGGTTTTGGAATATACTTAAGTCATCATATAAAACCATCACAGCTTCTCAGGGAGTCACAGAAGCCTTTATGGGTGCTGACTAGAACTAAATTTAGTTTTGGAACTACTTCTCAAAAGAACTAGCACCTTCTTTGGCTATAAGCTAGGACTGACATGGCGCTCACACGAAAGACCCGGCGAGAGCACAGACGCCTCTGAGAGCGACAAAGAAGCTGGCGTGTGAGAAGAGGTGGGCTATAGCACTTATCCCCCACCGCTGCCTACCACGCATTGATTCCAACTCACGGCAGCCCTGGAGAGGATTTCCCAGACTGGCAATCTTTATCGGAGCAGATGCTTCTCCCAACGTTCTCCCAAAGAGCAGACAACGATTCTAACTGCAGCATGGCAGTAAGCGATCCAATGCTTATCCAACAGCACCAGCCTCATCGAATCTAGTTGTCTCCTGACTGGCTGTGTAAGCTCGAATTAGATCTTTATCACCTCCAAATTGAATTTCTGACTTTGAAAACTAGATTCGTGAAACACATCTCTCTAAAGGCTGTGATAAAGACTGAATTAAATAAGGCAGATAAAACATACCATGTCATGAACAATTAAGTGTTCCTTTTACAAAAACGATGCCAATGAAGATAAAAGAAGAAGAAGGTCCATGATGGTTGCGGGGAGGAAGACTTCAGGAACTAGAGGAAACTTGTATGCATCATTGCTGCCCTCTTGTCCCTTGACTGGTCTGTCTCCTCCCCTTGACCCCTGTAAAGATGGACTGGAGAAGGTACACTGGTGGGGAGGGGAGCTGTAGATATGGGGAAAACAAGATGGGTGAGCCACTTGGGCCAGTGGTTAGATTGGAGCTGCTGGAAGGGTGGAGAGAAGGTGGGGTAGAGAAACGGAGCCAACTGCAAGGATATACACAGAAGCTCCTATTTGAAGACGGGCATCAAAGGAGTAGGTTGGGGGAGAAGTCGGGCAGTGTAAGATGTGACAGAACAATAATAATGTATTGAAGGTTGGTGGGGAAGGGAGAGCAGGGGAAGGGATGGAAAAGTCGATACCAGAGGCTCAAGGGAAAAGGCAGATGACTGGGGAATGATAACAGTAGCCGACATGTGAAAGTGCTTGGCACAGTATGTTTATTTATGTATTGTGAAAAACATTGTACGAGCCCCCAATAAAATGGTTTTTAATTTAAAAAAAGCAGAAGGGGATGAAGAAGGCCAAGAAGTGAAGGAGTCCATTAAAAAGTGGAGAAACATTTGCTGAACTTGTGAATTCCCTGGCATTTGTTAGCCAGTAACCTGCTTTCTACTTGCCAGCATTCTTTCAATGGTTCAAGAAGACTAGCCAACATAAAACGAGACTTTCTGGCTGGTTTACTCTTTTAAGGAAAGGGCCTGCTTTGATTACAGGACTTCTGAGGCTTGACATTTGCTCCCTCAGCAGTTTGTCAGATTCCGGAGTTTGATACAGATCATCAGAATGTGAACCAGGTCACACCTGTTGATTTTGTTTTGATTCATTGCCATTTTGTTTGCTTATTTTGCGTATTCCAAATGCTAGCACGTGTTTGGCATAAGTTATGGGAGTTAATCTTTATCCATTCTTGATTGCTGTTGATAATTTACATTTTAAAAATGCTGTTGGCAGTGATTTAGAGAGTCCCTGTTACAGGAGAATAACCTACTTGTGTCTACAGCAACACAACATTACAGGCTGTCTCTTAAAGCCCCACAAGTGACTTTCCCTGGCCCTGGTTATAAATGCAGCTACGTGTAGCATTTTTCTTTCCCATTCTTGGAAGTGGAAGTATAACTAGGACCCAGGGAATGATGAAGATTTAAAATGTGTTCAGTAAATAATTACCAATTCCAGGAAAGTTGTGGTGGAACCGGCACTCACTGCTGATAGTGTGGTGATTGCCACATCCCTTATGAAAGCAAGGGGGCAATTATGAACAGCAGGCACGGCCTATTCATTCTCTTTGATTCCGTTTGGAAATGACTTGACAGAAACCAAACCTCACTGCACTGTCTTCTTTTTCTGACTTGCAGAAGAACAATTTAACATTACCGAGTAATTTAATAACTTGTGAGACACCAATAGTCTAGTGAACAGTTTAAAGACTTGAAAACTTTTGTGGAAAATTATATTATCTTTTAACTCCATGTTCCAGGAGCCTTTTGAAGCCCCCTCGTGTTGACTTTGACATTAGGAGTAGTCAAATACAGAAGCAGAGTAAAAAGTAATATGGAAACTGGGGCTGAAACTATGCAAGACATAGATTCTTCAGATCAACTACAGTGTTTCTTAAAATTTCAATTGTTGTGATCCTCATATTGGAAGAGATGCCAAATCAATTGACTTAAAACAGGTTTGTGAACTTGTTATCTGCCATGGGCCATTTGGATCTTTATAACATCATTTGTGGGCCATACTGGTCAGATGGTTAATTAACTCACCCCTATTGTGATGTTAGAAATGCTTCTCTTTGGGGATTAGTGATGATTTTCATTGGCCTTAGATGGCCTGTGGGCTTGATAGTCTCCACCCTGAACTAAAGCATAGATTTCAAAATTTATTTGGTCTGCCACTTCCTTTTCAGAAAAAAACAAAAACTAACATTTCTCAGCTTCCCCTTTGGCAATTAGCAACTGTTGTGCTATAGCCTACAAGGCAGGATAAAGTGTAGGCATCTGCTTTTGTAGCTCACCTGGATCAATGCAGCACCTCCAGGGTGCAGTGGAGTCCACTTGGAAAAAAATTGATCTAGAACAACCTGCCTCCCAACTCTACTGCAAAAGACAATCAGTCAGCTGATCGATAGTTATCCCCATTCCTCAGGACTGATGGTGGGATTGCTAGCCATTTTAATTTCCTTTATATCATTTTTAGTCTTATTACCCACCTCTCTGGATGATGCAAGAAATTGGCATGCCCACGTCTAACTGAAGGTTGCACGACCCACCCAGAGAGGGACCTGAAATGAAGACCTGGTGATCTCCTTCCAAAAAATAGCCCTAACAAACTCCATGGAGCAGACATCTATGCTAATAACATATGAGATCACCATGAGCTGGAGTCAGCTTGAAGGTAACTGCTTGTACACGCAATTATGTTACTAATTAAAAAGTATACTCACACATTTTAAAATGTGATTGAATCATGTAATTGTTAAAGTATGACTCTAAATGAAAAATTATTATACTAGACCTGTGTTTAAAAAAACAAATCTACATTGCCTCACTAAACACAATTTCATTATAATTATTTCACAGGAGTGGGATTTTTTATGGATCCCATAAAAATAGGGCAAAAGATAAGTTGTAGCTATACTAAATGCTCAGTTGAAGGGCAAAGGCCTCTTGAATCCAAATATCAACCTAAGGCCCTTCCCTTTTCTCATGTTCGGTGCTACTCCTTACCCAAAGAGGTCTTGGAAACACTGACTGTGGGCCTTGCTCCTTGGTACAGACACATCTAAAGTATAACCTGGTACCTCCAATGCACGAGAAACACAAATTTGCAAAGGCCCAAAGATATAAACAAATGAGGCTATTAAGTTTGCTAAAGATCTTATCTATAGAGTTAAAATCTTTTCACAAATAAATGTGAAATGCTGACTTAATTATTCATGTTGTGTATATTTACAAGTGAAATCTATCAATTTGCTTCTTTACCGTTATTATTTTTGGCGCTTCTTCTACTGAAAAAGTCTGCCCACACAATACAAGATACATGTTGGGCAAAGTTCATGTCCAGAAGGCTGAACTCTCCACTCCCCGGTAGAGCATCACCATCGGGGGAGGGTCCTCCCAACCCCAGCCAACCCCACAGCCCCTGTTGGCAGAGGACTAATCGCATCTAATTTTAGAATTCAGTGTGTGTTTTTTACTTTATTCCCACCCTCTTTTCTCCCAAACTCATCGTCAACCTTCATTTTTGCTGAGTGAGTTTGGGTTTCTAAAAGAGTACAGCCTTCAGACACAATGGAAAAACAAACAAGGTTGTGGACCTTGTCACGCTGGGTTTATGTGGCTCTTCCACAGATTTCTGACCAAAGGCCACAGAGATTAATCAGTAATAGTAAAGTCAGAAGGCTTAAACGGCCACTGAAATCTAGGTCAAATACACTGGTACTCTGTACAACATACTTCAAAATGATTTACTTATCAAGATCTTTGAAATAAATTCTTAATATTTCTCACTTCTTTTCTGTATCTATATAATTAGAAATTACACATTTAAATAACGATAATTAAAAGAATTTGCCCAACACTACCTTATTTTTCTAAAATTACTTGAAGAATGTGGTCTTGATTGCCTAACACTTTTAGGAAATAATTCTAACAATTGAGTGATAATAGACCTTCATAAAGGATGTTCAGTGAGAATTTCAATGTTCTCTTAATTCAAAGAAAATTATAATAATATTTATCCTGAGTATGAAAACAGCTATTTACTAGTTTACTTTAATTATTTAGTAATTGCTGAATTTCTCAAGGTTGAGAAAAGAACAAGGGAAAAAAGAAAAAATCTATAAGCATCACAACACACTTGGTTTTGAATGAGTACATGTAGGCAGAGCTTCCAGTTCTTAAATTATCTGATAGTTATGTAGAGATTTAGTCTGTAAAAGATCTTGAAGATAATCAAGAGGTATTCTATTGTGTCTGGATAACAAATTTCTATTAGAAAATGTTTCTTGGAAAATGAGTTGTTTTAATTTCTTTTGTTATTCATAAGACTAGCTATAAGATTTAAAGGTCTATTTAAAGATTATTAATCATGTAACTTATAAACTTGTGAAATGTTTCTAATAGCTTCTGACAAAAGAGATGAGAAATTGGGACATACTTATTTTATTTTAATGTTAATTATACAATGAAGTAATGACATTTATGAGATTTTGGCTTACCATTTTTTACTAATATACTTTCTATATAATCTTCAAACCTTTTAGACCTGAAGTCAAGAAACTTATGCACAATTAATACTTGCATGACCTGGATAAATTAAGTAACGCTAAACTCATTCATTTATCACTTTTAAGAGGAAAATAAGAGTACTTCGCTCAAGGCTCTGCTCTAAGGCTTAAATGAAAAACTGTGTCTATGAAATGCTTAGTACATGCCAGAGCCCAAGTAAAATATCAATATAAGTTAGTATCATTCGTCAGCTCAACCTGAATCCATTCCATTACCATAGTTACATTCAGTCTCCCAAACACTGAACTAAGGGTTGGGTTTTCACTATCAAAGTATGTCTGCTCAGAGCCTTACCAAATTTTAAAAATGCATGTTAAAGTGGGAAAAGTATGTGACACGGTATTTTCCTGTAAAAATGTGTGATACTGGAGTAGTACAAAGGCATCACATATCTATGAGCAACTAATTATAAATAGTTTCAGGTAGAATGAATTCATGAACCTGACATTGACTTTGGGGCTGCTTGCTTTTTCAGTGGACTGCCATTTCAGGCAGAGTTTAGTGGAAAGTTAGTTTGCCTTCCAGAAGAGGAAAGAATGGCTGAGCCATGGAGAGAGATGCATTTCTCCCTTTCTCCACCATAGGTACTTTGAGAATTTTTATTTCAAAGCAAAAGAAACACAGTAAAAGTTACTGACAAAAATTCATTTAGAAATATTCATAACCTATGCACTGAGAAATGAGAAATGAGAAAACCACCATGCTGCAGTTCTCTTAACCCATGCTGTTTTAGGAAGAGTCAGCAGTAGAGGTGTGCTTAGATTAGAGGGAATCAGCCTCTAAGTGGATTTTCAGCCAAACAAATGCTCACTCACTAGAAGGAATGACAAGAACTAAAATATTATCACAGCCAAGAGTTTGGATAATGAGTTTTGTAATATGCAAACCTTAAAGAGGAAGAGGGAGATCAAGCAGTACCAAAAATGGGGAGAAAGGTGAGCATCACCTGAGCCCAGTCTCCTTTTGTAAAAAAGACTGGAAAACCAAGAGATGACTGTAGAGGTGTTCATGACTTTAGACAAGGTCTCCATCACATCTCATCTGAAACTTCCGTGCCTGGAAGCAAGTCATTCATTTGTTTCTTATCCCTTTAAGAGAGTGCCTCTTTGTCTCCACTGCCTCTCCCCAAGGCTCCCAAGAGGCATATGTGCCCTGATGGCACTCTCGTTCCTACTCTCTTGGTCTGAGTCCAAGTGAAGATGAACCCTTCAAAGTTGAGAACATTCTCTGCCAACTCTGGAAGCAAAGGATACCAGATGAGACTGAATTCTAAAGTCTGGAAGAAAACAAAAAATACAAATTCCACCCAGCAGGGGCAGTGCTAAGAGAGAGAAGCATCTCTTGTGATCATTGGGGCTTCTATGGTTTTAAGAACTCTGAGTGAAAGGCATCTGATTTTCTCATTGATATGCGATTCCCACACCAAGGAAAAATGAAAGTGGAAGGTATTTCTTAAAATTACAACTTAATATTATGAAAGATATTTAGCCATTCTAAATTAATATTAATAATGAAATCTTAAAATATTTCTAAACTGCCACTGATTAGAACAAATTGAATAATGGTTTTTGTTGTTTGGTGCTATTGGGTATACTTTAATTCATTGTGACCCCAGAGCTTTCTCCTTTGGAATTGCTGGGTGGGTTCAAATTGCTCAAATTTCTGATAATAATGGTCATACTCTTATCAACTGAGCTGTATATCCCCACGACTTGGCCATGATTCCCAAAAGCATGCAGTCATCTTCAATTTTGTGTTCTGAAGTCATGATGCTGTGACCTCTATGATGTTAATGAAGTAGGATAGGGAATGATTATTTGAAGAAGGATGCAGTCTATAAGCATTATATTATATCATCTCTCTCTCTCTCTCTCTCTCTCTCTCTCTCTCTCTCTCTCTCTCTCTCTCTCTCTTACCTTTGGCCAGTCTGGCAAGTTAGTGGCTATAAATTGAACTATGACCCTCAAGGTCTGCAGTTTGAAACCACCAGCCACTCCATGGGAGGAAGATGAGGTTCTACTCCCACAAACAGGTAGATTTTCCTCTACTGCCTCTCTCTCTCCTCTCTCTCCTGCCTCTCTCCTGCCCCTCTGCACTGGATGTTCTCGGCCCCTCTCCTTCATCATGTAATCCCTTCCCTCACTCTCTCTCTAAGTGGACCACCAAGCGGGGTGGAGGTGAGCATGTTACCATGATGTGAAATATGTCTGATTCTTATTGTTCCCTCTCGCTTTCTATAGCCTTAATATAATAAATAATAATTATCGCTGTAAAAAAACAGGTAGTCTTATTGTTTCCTCTCGCTTTCTATAGCCTTAATATAATAATAATTATCGCTGTAAAAAACACAGGTAGAGTTTCAGAAACTCATAGGGCAGTTCTATCCTATAGAATTGCTATAACTTGGCATCAAGTTGATGGCAGTGAATGTTTTTAAATAAAATAAGCTTTGATGAATGATGGCATTTGGCTATGATAACAGATTGATTTTTAAGTTTACAAATATTTCTATAATACTTTGATATTAAAGAATATTTCATTGAAATGATTACATGTCATATTATTTTAAATTTCAAGTGTACAAAATAATCATCTATTTCATTAAAAAAACGTTTTCAGAATCCACGATGTAAAAAAAAAAAATCTTACAAAAAGTTGTAATCCTAGCACCATTTTGAGATAGAAAAGGGATTTTAAAAGGGAGTAGAAATCTCTGGGGCTTACTATCACCAATAAAGGGGAATCAGAAGAAAATCTAACACATGGGCCCAGGCTCACTGCCTTGAGAACCTCTGAGACCCAGTGGAAGCCAAAGGCCCACAGACATGCTCTAAGGGACATAGTGAAAAGAGACAAAGACCTTTCCCCAGATCTGACACAGAAAGAGAGCATTCCTCTCAACCATCCCATGTCCTAAATTTGGACTTCTAATCTCCTAAACCATGAGAATAAAAATGCACATGGGGTTTTTCTACTACAGTAGCTTGAGATAACAAAGACAGAAGCCAAGATCTTAACTGCTGCACTACCAGTGCTCCTGGGAGGACTGTTCTACCAGTTGTTCAGTGGACGAATTATCCCTGAGAGGGTAATACGTGTGGGTGAAGCCTATGGGGACTCCCCGCCGAGCAGAGACAGGGTGTCCATCATCTGCTATCATGCAGTGTGCGGTGGAAAATAAATTACTGCAGATACACTAGGGTGAAAATTTAGCACTTACCGTTTGACCTATTTGAAGTTTCTTTTAGTTTTTAATATTTTGTGCTGTCTTTTCAATTGAGGTTTGAGTATTTTACTTTGTTATGATGGTTTGTTTTTATTTATTTTTAATGTTTTTCTGCATATGAAATTCAGGGTTGGTAATCCACAAAGACAGTAACTGGATTCATGGTTCCTTGGAGATCTGACAGGGTGGTGGGAGAAAAAAAGGACCTGAAAATAACAAGTACAAGAATGAAGAAAATGCTCTCCAGTGGATTGTGGTGATGATTGGACAGCTCCCCTTAATATGATTGAATTGCATGATTTGTAAACTATATGCCAACAAACTCTTTTTTTCTCAAAAAAATTTTTTTTCTCAAAATTTTTTTTCTCAAAAAATTAAAATTAAAAAAGGAGAATCCTCACTTAGAAAATGTAAATATTGATATAAAAATAAATCTTGCATAAAATCTAGGACTATATGCCCAGGCTTGAGGCAAGAGTCAAATTCACAGAAGTGCTGATTCCCTGATTGGAACTGTTCTACTGGGAGAGGTGATCTGTCCGCTGCAGAGTCCCACCTGCTCAGCACAGGCAGGGTCTGTGAGAGACTTCCATAGGGAGATCCTGCCATTACCATGTGCTCACTTTTCCATTTGTCCTTTTGTGATTTGACAATCACAAATTCCTGGTTTGCACATCATTTTTCAGAAAACCCTTTCATGGTCAGAAATACACATATTTTATTAAAATACACATTATTTTATTAAAATAATGCATGTCTATTTTATTAAAATTAAAAAGGGCTTGAGATAGCTTATCCTGGTGGTTAAGACATGTAATATTTAGGTTCAAACCCCTCCAGATCTACTTGACAGACATTTCCCCTCTGTATAGTGATATAAAACCTCTTTGTGTTTCAATGTCTTCATTTGTAAGTTGTCAATATTAACTACTCACATGGCAGTTGTGAGGATTAAATAAACAAATGTATGTAAAGGGATTTAACTGGTATTGATTATAAATCATCAATACATGTTTCTAATAATATACTTATGATTACTCCAGTTATCTTTAATACATGAATTTTCCAAAGCTCTAGAGTTGTTTTTTTGAGCATTTTCTGATACAATTCAACTAGAAAATAGTTTTTAAAGATCTTTGCTTCCTTAGCCATGGAGTCAAATACCCAGAGGGCTAAGTATAAAGAAATTATATCTCACATAATGACATAAAGGCTAAATACCTATTATAGAGAAATAAATTTGAAAAAATAAAGGTTTGAGGCCTGAATCTATGTATTATTAGCAAAAGATGATACCAGGAATCAAAGGAAATGCTTGGCACTGTCATTGAAAATTGTAAAGCAATGTCAATCCCAAGTCCTCCTTGTCCTCCTCCTCTCCCCCCACCACCCCCCAACACTTCCTCCTTCCCCTCTGCACCTTCTCCCTCTCCTCCTCCTCCTCTCCCCACCTTTCTTTTCTTATAAGGGCACTTGGTATCAGCACTACAAAGTGCCTCTCTATTCTGAGAACATTATCTTCTTAAAACTCCCTGTTTCCAAGGATCTCTCTGCTCCATAACCGTGGTAGACCATGCAGTAGGTGAAGCATTGGACTGCTGAACATAAGGTAGGAGGGTTTGAACCCACCAAGGAGCCTTGGGAGAAAGACAGCAGTCTTTCCACAAAAGATGGACAGCCTTCTCACCATATGGGCAGTTCTACTCTGTCCTGCACGGTTGTTCTAAGTGGGAGCTGACAATCCAGGAGAGCTTTGGTTTGGTGTTTAGCATGCATCAGGTCTTGTGTTAAGGACTTTCTGTGCTTTATTGCACTGTATGCTCAAAATAGCTCCATGAGATTGACACAGCCAAATCACACAGCATCAAACTCACGAGCTTTGAACCCAGGTGGTATACTAGGCTGCTGGCCAAAAACAAAACAAAACAAAACAAAAAAAAACATTGCTGTTGGGTAGATTCCAACTCACAACGACCCTTTAGGGCAAAGCACTTTAGAAGCAGACTGGCACATTTTTCCTGAAGAGGAGCTTTGGGGTTTGAATTGTTGACCTTTAAGTTAGCAACCACATGCTTGTCCACTGTGTTACTAAGACTACAAAATAATGAATAGGAGTGTGTGTGTGTGTGTATTACATATATATATATATAATTGATAGACTAAAAGTCTAAGGTGTTGTGATTTTTTTAAACTTTAAATATACCTACAATAATAGTAAAAAACTACTAATAAAAAGATGTGACAAATTCTCGGATAAACTCCTGTGTGATTCAGTTTATGCTTTTAGTAATAAAATTAGGATTGCTAAGAGTTACAATGGAAATTAAGTGGCAGTGGGTTATTAATAAACGTTGCTATAAACTAAAATACACTATACTTTCCTTCTAGGCAAGTCTTTATGGAAAATAATGCTGTCGACCAATTGCTTGGTATTTACAGAAATACTAAGGAAATAAATCCAAACCATGCATCTTGTAATGAACTCTAAAAAAGCCAACGTAGATGTACGTGGAGGCAATTCATGAGTATTGGGAATGTTTGCATTAGGAGACAGCCACAGTTTCCTCATGTTTACAGAAGATGAAAAAGTTCAAAAGCTAGTTTCTTTGTTGTTTGTTTGTAAGGGTCACAGCATTGTCAATACATGAAAGAACAGACCTAAGGTAAAAATAGAATTCTCATTCCCCTGTCTATCTCCTTTTCCTGAAGAATCTTACTTAAAATAGTGCCATGTCCTTCTTTCAGTCATAATTACTTTCCTCAGTTAAGCCATCAAAAGAGGTTCAGATGTTCCATTTCTCAGTTAAAACTTTTTTTACAGTTTATTTGTAGAATGGAAAGAAAGCAAACACTAGGATCTCAATTTTTCAATATTAAATAAGATGCAGCCACTTCCTCGTTAGTAGACAAGCCATATCAGAGTATGTCAATATCACCTTCATTTCATTCATTAGTCTCAAAGTTCAAAGATCTGACCACAGGTCTCATTTGCACATAGCAGCACTGATCAAGTGACTCCTTATCACCACTGCCAGAAGATCGACCTACATGCACCATATTTCTAAGAAGCAATATTTCTGATTTTCTCTAGGTATAAATTCTTATGACAAATAATATTTTCAGCCAGTGATAATCTTGAAAAATATATGTTTGAGCTTGTGTTTCCTCAATGACTCTAAATTCAATTGTTTGATATAAAACCATACTGGATCTTCAGAACGATCTCACTCTCTTGAATTTTCCTATAGAATGTAACCAGCCAGTAAGTGGTATTCCTTATTCAACCTCTTCAAGATTAACAAAGAAATTGCAAGTTCATCTACCACTTTCAGATTCAAACCAACTCCCACTGCAAGTATATGGTTTCCAAATATTTATATCCCAGAGAGCAGTGATTCTGATAATGGGCAGAATGGATCCTATGCTTCCCCAAAGAGAATTGTTTATATATAAATGTACATAAATTCTCAAAATTTTACATATATAGCGACACATGTGTCCCTTTGTTCGCATTACATCTGAGTATGGTTAAAGAAGAGCTGCCTGCTAAGAAGTAGTTTCAGTCTACAGTTTCTTTGCAGATATTTTACAAAGGCAAGTAAAAAAGTATTGTTTTAAAATCATAGAACCCCTTGCTAAGCAAAAATATCACAATGTAAAGTCCTTGTTTCTTAACCTATCCTCGGTCTATGTAAGTGGTTTTCCATCTTCCTAACTAGCGGTTATGCGTTGGGCTGCGATCTGCATGACTGGCAGTTCTAGCAGCTCTGAGGGAGGGGCACAGCCTTTCTCATCCCACAAACAGTACCAGTTTCTGCAACCCACAGGGGTTTGCTATGAGTCAGCACTGACTCCTAGGCAGTAAATTTGGGGTTTTTTGCTTTTAGTTTGTTTTGGTTTTTTAATTCCCTGAAAATTTTTTTACTTACATTTCTAGCACAATTGCAGTTTACCATTCCCCAGGGCCTCAAATCATGATGCTTTAAAACATTCTTTTGAGTCTTAAAGGGAAAATAAGAAGTGTGAAGAAGAATGATCAGGGTTGTAAAATGGAGAGAGTGAGGTTTCTTAATGAAACTCTCACAAGACAGCCCTTGCTACTCTCAAAAGGATGAGCAGCTGCACTATTTCCATGGCAAGTGCTCCTGATCAATAGAGGAAAGAACTGGAAGGCAAAGGGCATTTACAGATGTCTAAACACGTTAGATAGGTAAATATGTTTATATTTAGATAGGTAAATATATTTATGTATGATGACAGGAGAATAGATCTATGTGCACATACTTAAGAGGGTTAGTATTAAGACAGCAGATGGGCATTGCACCTCCACTCAAGTACTTCTTCAATGCAAGAACACTATGTTCTATTGAATTGGCATTCCATGATGCTCACCTTCCCGACAGGATCACTGAAGATAAATCTGTGCATAAGCAAGAGTGGTGAAGAAAGCTGATGGTACCTGGCTATCAAAACATATAACATCTGGGGTCTTACAGACTTGAAGGTAAACAAGTGGCCATCTAACTCAGAAGAAACAAAACCCACATGGAAGAAGGGCACCAACCTGTGTGACCACTACAGTATGACTACAGTGTAGCAACAATGAAATATGCAACTTTCTCCTAGTTCCTAAATGCTTCCTTTCCCCCCTTGCCCCGCCCCCAGTATAATGATCCCAATTCTACCTTACAAATCCGCTAGACCAGAGGATGTACACTGGTGCAGATAGTAATCAGAAACACGGGGAATCCAGGACAGATGATCCCTTCAGGACCAGTGGTGAGAGTGGCAATACCAGGAGAGTGGGGGGAAGGTGGAGTAGAAAGAGGGAACCAATTTCAAGGATCTACATATAATCTCCTCCCTGGGAAATGAACATGGAAGTGGGTGGGGGGAGACATCGAACAGTGTACGATATGACAAAAAAACAATAATTCATAAATTATCAAGGTTTTATAAGGGAGGGGGAGTGGGGAGGGAGGGGAAATATGAGGAGCTAATACCAAGGGCTTAAGTAGAAATAAAATGTTTTGAGAATGATGATGGCAACAAATGTACAAATGGGTTTTGCATACAATAGGTGTATGTATGGATTGTGATAAGAGCTATATGAGAGCCCAATAAAATGATATTTTTAAAAATGCTCCTAGGCCCAATTTTACTGTCTTTATTCTCAGCAAAGCAGTTTTCAATTTTCTGAACACATCATAATAAGCCCTCATGATTGTCCTGTATCCATCTATCAAGATTACCCCTTCAGTTTCGTTACCATAACTTGAGCCGACCTTTTTGCCTTGACTTTAACTGGCCTAATAAGTCAGTGGTTGGATTGGACTTTGTTTTACCGAGCACAATAACTAAACAAAGACCAGAATAGTGCTGAGAGAGCTTGTCTCTGATCACAGGACTATATCAGACTACATCGTATTTGAAATGAACCTGTGCATGCATGAATTGGAACCCGCGTGGTAACACTTTTTTTTTACTTACTCTCATATTTGGGCTAAAACTAAGAGAACAAGATCTGTAAATAAATCTAAGCTGCATACAGACTGCAATACCTAAATGATATGGTAAACATTTGATATGCGATCATAGCCTATATGAATTGGATCAATGCATAATTTAACCCTTTGTATTATGTATTTATTTTGTGTGCTAAAACTTGTGTTTTTCTTTTCTTTTTATGTTTTGCATGGCTATATCACTTGTTCAAATTCGCAAAAGAAAGTCACACTGGGCTAGTGGGGGAAAATGAGGGTGTGTTACCCCAGAACATTTATTATACTGGTATTATTTGGTTCACAATAGTTTTTTTCTTATTTTCTTGCTCTAAAAATTGGGTGTGTCTTGTGGTCAGGTGTGTCTTATGGTTGGAGAAATACAGTATAGGTAGATCAATGTAATTGCCTCCCTCTTTGTACCCCCACACTCCCCTTATCCTTCTGGTATCACTACTCTCAGTAATGGTCCTGCCAGTGCTGACATGCATATATTGCCACTGGATCCACAAGACTTTCCACCCACTGGTTCTGAGTGGTTTATCTGCCCAAGGTTCCCTCTGTTTCTATCAGAACCAGTGTAGTACATGCTCTGGTCTAGCCAGATTTGTAAGGTAGAATTGGGCCCATGAAGGGGGTGCGGGGGTGGGGTAGGAAAGAACACTAAAGAACTAGAGGAAAGTTGTATGCTTCATCAGTGTCCTACTGCACCCTGACTGGCTTGTTTCTTTTTTGTGACCTTCCCATGGAGAGGATGTCCAATTCTCTACAGATGGGCTTTGGGTCTCCACTTCAGACTCCTCCTCATTCACATTCATCTGATTTTTTGTGTTGCCTGACACCTGATCCCATCGACACCTCATGATCACACAGGCTGGTGTGATTCTTCCATGTGGATTTTGTTGCTTCTCAGATAGATAGCCACTTGTTTATATTCAAGCCTGTAAGAATTGATGCTTATATTTTGATAGCCGGGCACCATCAGCTGTCTTTACCACATTTGCCCATGCACCCATTTTGTCTTCAGTGATCATGTCAGGAAGGTGAGTATTTTGTAATGTCAGGTTATTAGAAAAGAGCTCTGGTACTTGCATAATCTGGTGTCAGTTTGAGGATTCAGAGTAAAGAGGTAGAGTCGAGCCTGTCAATCAGGTAGTAGATTGATGACCTCATTTGGAGGTTCTAAGGGGATAGTTACACATGGTCACTCCCTGTGAGACATCCCTGTGGAGAAGACAAATGGCAAAAGGCTGATGGAGCCAGATTTCTGGAGCTGAAGAAGCCATGTGGAGCCTCTGCCAGTGCTGAGATGTATATACTACTACTGGATCCACAAGACTTTCCACCCACTGGTCTGTGATTTTCCTGCATTTGGCAACATTGGATGTGTTCTGTAAGTCTGAAGAGGACTTTATCGATTGGTATCAGACAAAAGGGAAATATCGGACTAATGGACTTGATCTGGACTAGGCTGGCATGTTTTCTTAATGTACAAATTACTCTTTATATATGGCTCTTTGTTATACATGAGTGTCTATGAATTTGTTTTTATAGTCTACCTAAACTAACACAAAAGTAATCTTGCATTGAGAGTACTTGAGTAGAGTCCCAATGTCCATCTGCTACAGTATACTTAATATATAAATATATGTATTTAGATCTATTTCTGAATCTGTATATATAAAATATTTACATATGTACATGCATGTAGGTCTGCATGTAGAGTGAATCAAGGTTCTGAGTGAGAATGGCAAGTAGGGAGTCTCAGCCAAGCAGAAACTAGAAGATACAGGTCATGTGGGTTAACAGACAAAAGGACTCAAGCAGATGTGGACCTCTCAGAATAATGGTGAGCTTCTGAGAATAGTCCAATAGTCAAGCAGTCAGGAATGGGGAGATCCACTTTAACTGGCTGAAGGGTTGGTGAATGGACCAGGAAACAGATGTGAGGTCTAAGCAACAAAGCAATCTGATATCCAGGCAACTTCTGTGAGAGCCAGGAAGCTTCTTACACATTTCCTATGAAATCCTTTCCCAGAACTTAGCTTGTTGGAACCTGGGAGATGCAGCCGTCAGAGGGCAATGTCTGCAGAAAAGGTGGGGTGAGAAAAGAGAGCACAGCAAGACTGCTTATCCTGAAAGACAAGCACTCCCTTGGCTGTGCTTCTGCTATAGCGCCACCCTCCTGCAAGAGCCTTCTTCCCTCCCCACCAGACTTATAGAGTCTTCAAAATCATACTCCAGTCCTTCTTCACTTCATAGTCCTGTGATGATCTCAACCCCTCATTCCTTAAACTCCTGTAGCAATCATTTTGTATTTCCTGAGCATTTTAATGTGTGTTCGTCTTGCTTTTCTCCACCCACCCCCACATTTCTAGTATTAGCTTCCTCTAAGCACTGCCAAATACCTAGAGAGCTGTGAATCCAAGATATATATATGCAAATATATGTTAATTAAATACTATGAGACTATTTACCCAAACAAATGGACAGATGAGCATGCAAACACCAGCTAGCATACAATTTCAGGTGAGTCACAAACCCCTGCTTTAACCTCACTCATTTAAAAAAGACACTCTAGCAAGGGCTGAACTAGACTTACAATGTTAGAGAAAAAGGTTTCATTGTTATGTTTATCTGTTATTATTTATATTTATTTATGATAGTAACTTGGGAATGTTAAGCAGCAATATATTTGGAGGTTGGTAGTGGAGTCACTTAAATGTTACTCCCACTACTAGATCATAATGTCACTGTGTATGACTCAAAGTGGGACCTTTCTTTTGGGGGGATGATTATAGTTAACAACTTTGAACTAGACGTATCATCACACACAAATAAAATATAAGAGAATCTGACAGGGAACCTGTCATCGTCACCATGGCACACTTCCTAGCCATTTCCTAAGGTCTAAGTAATCTAAATGTAGTGCTATTTAAATCCCACAACAACCCCGTTAAGTTAAGGTTACTAGACCCTGATGTATGGATTAAGAAAATTAAGAACCTGTGGTTGTTCTTCTTAAGTGCCAACCAGTAGGTTCCAACTCAGAGCTACCCATGCCCAATAGCAGGACACCCTGCCGCGGTGGTAAAGTGACATTACTTGGAATAACTCCCTATCCATGTCTTTCTAATGCACACCAAATATCTGGGTGGGACTATGCAAACAGGCTGTGTGCAACACAAATAAAGGGGATTGATCATTTTTTTTATTCCATGTGGTTTATGCCATCTAAGAAGCAGAGAGAGAATCCTGTGACCTTCAAAAGTGAAGAGCCACCAAGAGAACACATATGGAATCCCTGCCTGATGTGGTGCGAGCAGCAGAGGTACCAGAGCCAGGAGAGGCCACAGTACTGAAGCCGTGAGACAAAGAAAAAAAGGAGACATGAGTAGACCTTTACATGGGGCACAGAAGCAATGCCACAACCACAAGGAAAAGCAGTTTTGCAGCCCACAGACGTTGACAAGAAGGATCAGAGAGACATTCCTGCCAACACAGATGAGAAGAGGAGCTGCAGATGAAAGGACTTAATATATTTTTAATTAAAAATAGTTTTATTGGGGGCTCTTACAGCTCTTATAACATTCCATACATCAATTGTATCGAGTATATTTGTACATATGTTGCCATCATTACTTCCAAAACATTTTTTACTTGAGCTGCTCTTTTTTCCTCTCCCTTCCCCACCCTCCCACCATCATCAATCCTTGATTAATTGTATATTGTTATTTTGTATTTTATACTGTCTTCTTCACCCATATTTCTGTTACTTGTCCCCTTGAGGGGCTATATATTCGTTCTCCCCCTTCCTCCTTCCCAACTAGCCCACTTCCCTTAGGGTATCACTACTCCTGTTACTGTTTCTGAGAGGGTTATCTTTCCTGAATCCCATGGGCTGAGAGCTCTTATCTGTACTAATGTGTGTTCGTGCTCCAATCTCGTCAGATTTGTAAGGTAGAGCTGGGTCATTGTAGTGGACAGGAGGGAGGACGTATTCAGGAACTAGAGGAATGATGTGTGATTCATTGGTGCTATACTACACCTTGGTTGAATCCTCCCTTCCTTAAAACCCTTCAATGGGGGGATATACAGTTGTCTACAGAGGGGCTTTGGGTCTCCAGTCCAACCCCCCTTGGTTGTATCAATAGAGTTGTTAGTTTAGGGTCTTTTGATACCTGGTACCTGATCCTGTCAACACCTCATGATCACACAGTCTCGTGTGCTGCTTCCAAGTGGGCTTATTTGCTTCCCTGGTAGATGACTACTTGTTCAACTCCAAGCTATTAAGGCCCCAGTTGCTATATCTTTTGATAGCCAGGCACTATTCCCTTAATAGCTTTAATGTTAGCTTTCCTCATAATTATTAATACTCTCTTTGTGTCCTGTGTGGCCAGGACAATGAATTATCAAACCTAACAGAGAAGATGAATTCTGTGAAGCAAAAGTTGAAAAGATGGAGGTTGGAGGCATATTGACCTCTGTCTTGTGGCCATCAGCCATGTACTGGTATGGAGTGGGGTTTTTCTGTTTAAGCCATGGGAGGTCAGATGTGACTTTGATGTCATTCCTTCAGTCATCCTTACAACTGTTGTTAGAGCTCATTGTTTCAGAGAGTGGTTCAATTCATCTTCAGAAAAGGTCTTTCTTTTATCACTGACCCTCCATTTGGCCAGGCAAGAACTTTTTAATAGACTAGTCTCTCTTGACAGGTTCAAAATATGCCACCCCTGCTATTCTTCCTGCAAGATTTGTTGGTTCCTCTGTCAGTCCATGGCACTGTCAACATTCTTCGTCCACATTGTAACTCAGATGCTTCAGTTCCTCGTCAGTCTTCCTTACTCACTATCCAGCTTTCCCATGCATGTAAGGTGATTGGAAAGACTGTGACTTTGGTTGAGTGCACCCTAGCTCTCAAAGTGAACAGCTGTGCCCTCAGAACACTCTGGCAGGTCTTATACAGATCTGCCCGACACAATGTAGATCATTTGACTCACTCCTGCTTCCATACCTGATGACCATTCTTCAAAGTAAAATGAAAGCCTTGGCAGATTCAATCTTTTAGCTATTTTTCATGATGCTGCCTATTGTCCTGGTTGTGAGACTTTGGGTTTTCTTTATGTTGAATTCAATCCATACTGAAGGTTGCAGTCTTTGGTTTCATTAGCAAGCACTTTGAACCCTCATGGTTTTCTGCAAGCAGTTTGCCCAACAGCCTTCCTGCCACCTTTATGCCATGTTCTCGTCCTTACAGTACAGCTTCTCAGATTGGGGCTCAGCACACAGATTGAATAAATATGGTGAAGAGATTCAGTGCTGAGGGACATCACTCCTGATCTTACAGCCCAAGTTTAATCACCAGCTTTTGAAACCTGGGACCCAGATGTTAAATGTACTAATGAGCCATTAGTCTGCCAGCAATTTCTTCCATCTCTTTACGCACATGCTTTTTCTTTGTCACTAAAACCAAAAGTCCAATGTCAGCACTGTGGAGCTAATTGTAACCCCATCAGCCACCAGGTTAGAGGAGGAGCAGATAGCCTCAGTTTTCTTTCAGGGAGAGGCACCTGGATTTAGATCACCAAACTTGAGTTTAGCAGTCCCTAACTCTAACCCACTTGGCCACCAGGGCTCTCTTTATCACACTAGGAGAGATCCAAATGTCATCTTGAATCTAGTCTGAGCCCATGAATCTCTCTAGGCCTTTAAAATGCAGTAGAAATCATGTACCAAGAGCTCCAAGCATAATCCCACAAGCAGTGCAGCTTTCCCTCGGGCACAATCAGCTGTGAGAGGTATCAGCTACCCCATGTGCTGTTCTGGTTCATGGGTTCAACTGAGCCCCCAGGCACGTGTGAGTGAGTCAGGTAGGTCTGGCGATGCTGCCTGCTCAGTCATCTTCGGAGGACCATTACTCTGGCTGATCTCTTACTTGGATCACAAGACTGGCCGAACGCCGTAATTCACGAAGCCATGAAAAGCCATAGCATATTGTTGATTGAAGCCACTAAATTTTGAAAGTATTTTGTTGTGGAAAAATATGACAAAAGCAAGAATAGATGCAGCCTTATCTGTGCTTCCCTCCTCACCCCCCCCCCCCCGACCCAATATTCCAATTGATCAATCTTCTCTCCTCCTTTTCAGAGAAAACACTGAAAATGTTCTTCTTTTTCTGGCTTGACATATTTGATGTGTATGTTACATTTTACTCTTGCCAGAGGTCCTCAAATTACAGCCTGCGGGCCACATATGGCCCACCCGGGACACTTATCCAGCCAGTCGGGTGTTTTTGCTGTCACCGCCGGCCTGCTTAGCAGCTGACTCATCCAGGGCCTGCAACGAATTTGTTCATAGTTTGTTTTTTTTAACTATCGTCCCTCCAGTGGTCTGAAGGACAGTGAACCAACTCCTCGTTTAAAAAGTTTGAGGACACCTAGACCATCATATAATACATACATAAATCATGGAGAACTTAATCCCATATTATGATAGAGATACAATATCTTGGCTTATCAAATGATAGAAGACAGTGTTTCTCCATCTTCTCCTTTTAACTGTACAGGAATGGGATAGTGATACAGGTGAATTATTATTTTTTTAATTTTGTAAGATGAAATGTAGTGAGAAATGCAATCACAACAAGCAATCCCCTCATATTTTTCTGTTATTACTTACTCTATATCTTCAGAGGAAACTTAAAAGAAGTGGAAATTTTATTCCTGGTGGGTTTAAAGGATAAGTGAAGGTAGTTTACTTTCAATCACTATAATGAACATTTACCTTTGCATTGAAAGAAATGGTAACTACAAAGAAAAAAAACATTTGCATCAAAAACAAGAAGGTTAGTCTTTGTGTATAGATTTTTAAGGCTCAGGACAGAAAATACTGAATACTTTTCATTAAAATATTGGTCTTTGCTTATCTGCACAGTAGATTAACCATAGCATTAATTAGTTCACAAATAAAAAGTTTTAATTTTCATATGCCTGCTAAATAAATACCCAGAAGACATGGTGATAGATGGTAGTGGAAATGATAAAAGTGAATTAAAAACAACAAAAGCTCATCTGCCTTAGAAAAACTCAGAGAGAATGAAATCTATCAGGTATGCTGAACCGCAAGCCACAAGGTCGGCAGTTTGAAGCCCCACTCTTGCACTGAGAGAAAGCAGTGACCTTCAGACCCCAGAACTCCACAAGGACAGTTCTACTCTGTCCTGTTGGGCTGCTCAATGACAGCGCATTGATTCGCTTGTCTTTTGCGGGGTTGGTTTTTCATTTAATCAAGTCCCAAAGACTGGTGTCACAGTGGTTAAGTGTTCCCCTACTAGCCAACACTCAGCGGTTTGAGCCCACCAGTTGCTCAATGGGAGGAAGAGGTGACAGTTTCATTCTGTAAAGATTCCAACCTGAGAGTCTCTCTGGGGCAGGTCTACTTTTTCCTAGGGGGTCACTACGAGTCAGATTTCACTGGATGGCAATGGAAATCGGTCTTAGGGTGGATCCAGGTGGTGTGCATGGGTAGTGCTTGTCGACTAACCAGAAGGTCCACGTAGGAACCTATCCAGAATTGCCTGGAAATCCCTGTTGAGTACAGCTCTACTCTGTAGCCCATGTGATGGTTAAACTAGTCTGATTGGGGTGTGGCTAAAAGACAATCTAGAAAGGCTGAGTGGCCAATTAGGGAAGAGAATGCAGGCTGAATACTAATTTATCATGCTGAGAAAGGAGAGAAATTAGGGAAGTGTCTGGAGGTCAAGGGATGGAAGGTGGACCAGAGACATGGTTTTGTGCCAGAGCATCTGCTCGGTAAATGGGCGTGGACCCTGATGAACCATGGCCAGTTTTAAAGTAGTAAAGGAGTATATCATGCCTGAGTTAGTGGATAATAATTAATATTCATCAGTTTAAGTGATTATTCAATTAGGGGCTATTACTAAAACAAGATGAGAATCCAAGCAAAGTGGATAGATTGGGTAGATTCAGTCTCAGATAAGTTGAGGTGTGCATCTCCAAATGTTTTGAGAATAGACATGCAAATTACTCATATTCCCACTAAGGTTGCATCTACCAAGTCTGCCCGTGTGTTATATTTTTAAAATGAAAAATCAATAGAGAAAATAGCTCTTCTCTTCTTGCCTCTTGGTTTAAGGTGCATTCTAATTCTTTAATAAAATCTGTCTGAAAAATCATTTACATAAGTATGTTACAAACAAAATGTCATTATTCAAACTAAAAGTTTCAGAAATGACATGTTGCTGTTATTTAAATTATGAGAGTGCTATTATAATTATGTCATTGGAAAAGATAAACATTGTTCAATGTTTTTATAAAAAATACATTTTGATAGGTATTATATAAAACATCAGAAACTTATCTCCATCTGAAATCAAGCACATATTATTTCATGGAACTATTTTGGTGTAACTACTTTGAAATGAGTTCAGGAAGAATGTTATTAAAAAGAACAAAGATTAGGAAATATGCTGTAGTCCATAATCCTGGAGTAGGGAAGGCAACAGTCTCTTATGACCTAATAGGATTTTTCCATTCTTAACTTGGTTGATCTTAGACACATAGCAAATAAATCATTCATAGGTTTGAAAAGCCAGGGGAATACTCCAAGGGAATTTTTTTTGTGCTAAACATGTGTCATTAAAATATATTATGAAAGACAACCAAATGAAAACTTCATTCATGTTTTAATGGGAGGTCTTTTATACCCGTTAAAATGAGAATTTTTTCTATTCTTTTTCAAATACTATTAAAACAGAAGTGATCTTTCCAATTTGAGGAAATGTATATGGCAGAATGGCAGAGATCTAAAGTTGGCAGAATAAAGAACTTCAAAAATTGTGTGTGATAAAGAGACCAGCACTGGACAGCTGAAAGCAATCGGCTGTATCCTGAAAAAAAAAAATCCAAGTATTCTAAAGTTACTATTTTTGCCACTTTCAATAGGCAGAAAGAAAAGATGGGGTTACTAGTGAAAATGTAATTAAAAGTATGATCAAATGCAGACATTACTTTGAAATCAAAATGCTATCATCATTTTATAGTTTTTTAAAGTCTAATTGCACAAAAAGAGGCAGAAAATGTCTTCTGCTGTTAACAATCCAAGACAGACACACAGATGCACACAAGTCCAGACAAGGAATTAAAATGGGCAGAATAGCTATACGAATGGCAACAGAGACATTTGTATTTCTCAGCTAAATGGAGGAGGCAATTTATGTAACTAGCTTAAGGGCAGAATTGTTATGAAAACCCTTTTCACAACTGAATAAACCAGGTGTCTACACTTGGGTCAATCTGGAGAATTTAGTGGACGAGATAGGATTTTAAAATCCATTTGATAGTTCACACACAAAAAATGTATAATCTCCAGGCTTTCAAAGGTGACCAAAAGGAAAGGAATGAGAAGGCACTGAGTAATGAAGAATAGTTTGGGTAATTGATGTGTTGAGGAAAAGAACTGGCAAGACAGAATGATTCAAACCACATTCCCTTTGACTCCTCAGTTTCTCTTACACACAGCACAAATCCTGTCAATTTTACCCTTCCAAACCAAATGCAAGTTGTGACCACCTTTCCACACTTTGCTACTCAAGTCCAAGCCAGGGCCTTAAAAGTGACCAGATTTTAAGCTGACACCATTGACCGGGGAGAGGAGGGGTTCTTGATTAAAAATTTGGTCTATATGGAGCAACAAAAATGTTCATAGAATGCAAAAATAGTATTGTAATATATTTATTTTAATTTTAAAACACTGCAGGGCATTGCTAAATTGTTAAAAAGCGGGATGTCTGGTCACTTTTTGGACTCCTGCAAAGGCTGTGTCTTTTGCTTCCACCAACTCTCCATGTTTCAGAGAACTCTCATTGGATATGATAGGCTATCCTTTGGAGTTTCAAGACTTTAGCGATTTGGGGGAGCAAACAGTCTCATGTTTCTACAGAGCAAGTGGTGGGGACATTCATCCGGCACTGTGGTTTGCAGGACAGTACATAGCCTGCGCGGCCCCACCAAGGGTAGAGAGTTGTTATAAATCAGAATCCACTTCGCTTATGTAGGGGACTCGGCCCTTGAACTGAGATTCAATAGTAAACTGTAAAAAACAAGGAAATTTAAACTTGGGGTTGGGAGGGAAGAGAAAAAGAAAAAACAATGGTTTACTTAACATAACAAAGCAGTGTACCATAGGTGTTTGGGAATACAGATAAAAGATAACAACCACAAGCATTTTCTGCATTGAGACCTAGAGCAAGCCTATGGCGGGCAGATGAATAGGTTCTTTCTGCAGATGAAATGGGCTCAACAACCTTGTTATGTGCCATCGACTTGGTCCTTATTTACAGTGACTCTCTGTACAACAGAATGAAATGAGGCCTAGTCCCCTGCCATCCTCACAATCGATGCTCTCTTCACCTGAGTCAAGTGTTGTAGCCATTGTGTCAATCCACTGCCCTGAGGGTTTTCCTTGCTTTGCTGACCCTCTACTTTACAAAGCATTGTGTCCTTCTCTAGGGACAGGTGCTTATTGTTCTTTTTGCAATTCATGTATGGTAAGAGGATACAACCCCGATTTTAAAACACGGAGCACACCCCTGTTCTGCTTGCACAATTTTCTCTTGATCCATGCATGGGTTTTTCATGGGCACAAGGAAGTGTTCTGGGATTCCCCTTCTTCTCAGAATTATCCATTGTTTACTATGGTCCACACAGTGGCATGACTTTGCCTAGTCAAAAAACACAAGAAGTATCTTTCTGGTATTCTCTGGTTTCAGCCAAGATCGAGCTAACCTCACCAAAATCCCTTGTTCCATGTTCTTTTCTGATTCTGGTCCAAGCCCCTGGCAGCTCTTTGCCAAAGCAGTGCTGCAACCATTTTTTCTTCATGATATTGTTCTGTAATTTGTGCACTCTGTTGGATTAACTAATTTTAATGCTTGCAAACTTAACAACAGAATGCTTTTTGTGAATGTAAAGAAACCTAAAAACCCTCAGGATGAGACTATGATTCTAGAAAGAGTGAATACATTTCCCTTGTTAAGTATAGAAGCGATATGACTTACTATTCTGGGGATGATAAAATGAGGAGGAACAACATCATATTTCTGATCATTTCAAGAACTCTCTGAAAGCATAATTCTGCATGTAATAAGATAGTATGGATGCTTGCAAGTAAGATCATTTAATACACCTTTTATTCCAATACATCCAACAACCACTAAAGAAAACGATGAAGAAATGGAAAATATCTACCAACTTGTTCTGTCTGAAATTGATCAAGCATTCAAGCAAATGAATTGTTAAGTTCCAAGTTGCAATGTATCTTCTCAACAGCAAACATCAACAAATTAAAACCCACTTAACACTAAGCAACTCACGTAGTGTGACTCTCATAACCCAGTCCTCCTCAGTCCTAAAATCTACTCTGATAGAGGGATATATAATGTTCTATTAAATATACTGTACTCAGAAAGAAACAAAGAAAAACAGCGTCAAGATATGCTGCTCTCTAGGCCCCACCTATTCTGTGACCACATTTCCTAGGCTTGACCGCCTGGTTCACTAAGCTCCTGTCCCTGTCTTCTGCCTGTAGCTCAATCACACCGAAATTGTTCTCATCTCTACGCCATTCCACTAGCTGTTCACTCTGCTCTGAATGACCTTACCCTCCATCTTTCCCTTTCCATTCAGCTCATTTGTCACCCAGACAGTGAGACCTTCTTAGTTCCTCAGGCCAAATGACTTTCAATGGCCCTCCAAATGATTTCATCATGGCACTATCTAAAAGTGGAGAACTGTGAACACCCAGAATTGAGCATGGCTTAAGAAGGCCTAGAAATCTACTTTCAAAATCACAACCACCAAAAGGCAGCACAGAGCCCAGTTCTTCTCTGACACGCCAAGGAGCCTCATGAGTCAAAAAGCCAATGTGATGTCACCTCGTGCTAGTTGCTACTTGTGTGTTCTTTGTGTGCTCTATTTTTACTCCCTTATATCAGTCTCAAGTTATAAAGGAATTATTCTCAAATAATCGCAACTTTGCTCAATCTGTTCACAACTTGGAAAATGGTCAACTGAATCATATTAGAAACTCAATTCATACAAAGCTAATTGATGACCGAAATTAATCTGAATTTTTTTTAAGTTTAAGAATCAGATTTAGAAAAAATTGCTCCATAATTGACCTCCTCATTGAACCAAAAGGTACCTTGAAGAAATTCAAGGTGAATATTGAATTGAGTCTCACATTCCAGGAACAGAAACGCAGCATCCTATGTTGTGCCATCTGCTGTGCCCATGCTTGGGTACATAGATGCCTGTAAAACTCAGGAAACCTGCTGGTGTCGGGACAACAGATCTTGCACAGTCAGCACTGCTGTGATCTAAATGAGATCATGAATTATTGGTTAAAGAGTTAGCTCAGGAAAAGAATAATCAAAACTTATTAATGTGCTCACTGTTGTCAGCTAACAGTCAAAAACAGGGCTCCCTCCCATCAGTAGATGAATGGATCAGCAAACTCTGGCACATACACACAATGGAGTACGATGCCTCACTCAAAAGCTCAGATGAACACATGCAATATCTCTTCATGGGAAGAACTGGAGGAAATTATGATAAGCTAAGTCAGTCAATCACAAAGGAAGAAGTAATTCATGAGACCCCTGAAGTAAGTTGAAACAGTATGGTGAGTATAAAAGAAAAGACTCCTATACCATAACAGTTGGTCGAAGATGTAGGGCAAGGGGAGGAGGGAAGACCAAACCCAGGGAGGTACATGCTGCGTACAACACAATAATGGGAGAAAGATGAGGGGGTGGGGGATGGGGATAGGGAGATAAAAGGGAGTTCAAAAGTGAAAGGATAACAGAGGGAATAGGGCAGGAACCCACCCAGGAGGGAAGTGCCGGTCTTGTCGCCATAGAAACCAGAGTGGGAAAGCAGTTCCTACCACAAAGCACCCAATCATGAGGAGAGCACAGACACATGGA